>JAMPIV010011495.1:0-62500 GCA_024509875.1 Oreohelix idahoensis | reverse complement strand
AAACCCCCCCCCCACCCCCCACCCCAACAACCCACCCCCCCAACCCCCCCACCCCCCCCCCCCCCCACAACCACACAACAACCCCCACAACCCCCCCACACCACCCCCCACCACCCCACAACCCCCCCCCAACCCCCCAAACCCCCCCCCCCCCCCCCACACCCACCCCCCCCACCCCAACCCCCCCAACACCCACCACACACCACCAAACAAAAACCCACCCAACCCCCCCCACAACACACCCAACCCCCCCCCCCCCCCCCAACAACCCCACCCAAACCAACACACACCAACCCCAAAACCCAACCCACCAACAACCACCCCCCCCCAAAACCCCCCCCCCACCCCCCCCAACCCCACCCAACCACACACCCCCCCCAAAAACCCCCCAAACCCCCCCAAAAAAAACAACACACAACCCACACCCCCCCAGTACCCCAAACAACAACACAAACCACACCACCACACAACATCCAAAAAAACCCCACACCCCTACCAACAATATCACAACCCCCCACACCCCCCCCAACACATCACAAACCTTTACCTACCAGACCAACCCACAAACCCCCACCTACCAGACAACATCACAAACTACACCTACCAGACAACATCACCAACTACACCTACCAGACAACATCACCAACTACACCTACCAGACAACATCACCAACTACACCTACCAGACAACATCACCAACTACACCTACCAGACAACATCACAAACTACACCTACCAGACAACATCACAAACTACACCTACCAGACAACATCACAAACTACACCTAGTGACCAACATCACAAACTACACCTACCAGACAACATCACAACCTACACCTACCAGACAACATCACAAACTACACCTGCTGAACAACAGACTGACACACCCATGTATCAGACAGGTGAGACTTACACACCTATGAAACAAACACGTCAGGAAGATATACCTGTGTAATGTAGGTGAGACAGAAACAAGCATTTCAGGTAGATGAAGCAGATGTATCTGTGTCATGCAGTTGAGATATAAACAAACATATCAGGTATCTTATGCGATGTACCTGTGTCATACAGTTCAAGTAAAAACAATTATGTCAGGTAGATGTGGCAAATATGCCTGTGTCATGCTTGTGAGACAGAAATGCATGTCAGAAGAGACCCCAATACCTTCACAAGAACTGCTAAGGTGAAAGAGAGGCGGACCAAAAACTACTTGGCAGAGAACCTTGCAGATCGAGATGCAAAACATGAACCAGAGTTGAGGTACTGCACACAGGATGGCCACCGACCGAGAAAAGTGAGTTTGTTGCTGCCCTATAAGACGCTACCAGGCGTGACAGGCACTGATGGCTTTTGTCAGTCACTGGCTAAGGATCAAAGAAGAAGAATCATCATGATTGGTGGTATGACAAGAAGAACAGAAATAATCAGTTTTAACATAGTAAACACACAAATTAACAGAAAGAATAAATTTAAAAAACAAAAGAAAAAACTAACAGTAAGAATAAAATAAATAAAAAAAACTAACAGAAAGAATAAATAAAAAACTAACAGAAAGAATAAATTAGAATAAATAAAAAACTAACAGAAAGAATAAATTAGAATAAATAAAAAACTAACAGAAAGAATAAATTAAAAAGAAAGAAAAAAATTATCAGAAAAACACTAACAGAAAGAAAAACTACTCACGGCATGGTAAGGTTATCACGTCTGCTAGTAGATATTCCTGACGTCTGCCACTTATTCACATTTATGACCTAGGTTCTCTGTCTTTTATTACTTTCTGTGGTTGGTGTCTTCTAATCCACTTGTTTATTATTTGCATTTAGGCATGTTTGTTGAGATATCTAGTAACTGTCCCACAATTTATTCTGACTCAACTCTACTCATCATTCCTGCAATACACGCTTCATCGTATTCTTGACGTGAGAATCCTTTCAATAAATATGAAGAACATTTGATGTTCTGGAGTTATAGTTTTTAGTTTCTTGAAATGTCACATGATACACGTTTATTTCCTTTGAGGTCTGTCTAGCTAAGCAATGTGTGTGTATCAGGAGCTATTGAGTAACACAAGATTCTACTGAGTACCAAATATAAACTACATATATATATATATATGTATGTATGTATGTGGTAACATCCCTCATTAACGTTGTATGAATTTATGTAAATTTACTTTATGTAAATTCTAATGATTCTCCTATATGCCATGTTGTATTGTATTATATCATGTCAGTACATATCAATGTATTTTCTGGTGAATAAAGATTCTGATATATATATATATATATATATATATATATATATATATATATATATATATATATATATATATATATATATATATATATATATATATATATATATATATATATATATATATATATATATATATATATATATATATATATATATATATAGTTTTCTGCACCAAACTGAGAGAGAGACATTAGTACCTTCATACAAGAGACATTCAGCAGTGCTTTAGACTTTGTTATTTACTGACAGTGTTGTCGCTGTCATTAGTTTTTGTCACATTAAAGTTTTTGTAAGTTATTCTACAGTGATGTCTTATTAAGATCGTCAGGTTTTGGAAGTGTTCCTGTTTTCTGCATATTTAGTTTATAGTTGTTATTCCCAGCTTTCCAAATACTCAAAAATTCAGATGTTAGTTCACAACTCTGCACGTTTCAAGCAATCATCTCATCTCACATTTGCTGAATAGTCTTGCAGAACTGAGAAGCTTAGCTACAAACTTTCACTGTGTCTGCCCCTAGCAAAGCTGTGAACATTCCTTCCTTGTCTGCTCCTAGCAAAGCTGTGAACATTCCTTCACTGCCTTCTCCTAGCACAGCTGGGAACACTCCTTCATTGTCTGCTCCTAGCAAAGCTGTAGACATTCCATCAACCCTGACTGGAAAGTGGAACAATATCCACTAATGATCTATGTTCTGTACAAGCAGTCATAGAACCTGCAGCCACACAATCAACTTAGGAGACTACAATGTCTCAGATCTCAAAGTTACACTAGAAACAAATGATCAGTCATTAACATAAAATACAAAAAAAGCAGGGTCAGTTAACGCTTTTAACTAATTTAATTAAAGAAAGCTCAGCACCTATGCCAGTCCTTTGGTGCAATTTTCCATCATTCCCAGAGCTTGACAAACAGGAAACCCAGCATGAATTATTACTTCAGCTATTGTCATGTCTATGGTCTTTCAAATGAAAAACTCAATGGTTGTTATTTTCTGTCATGGAGTCTATGATGACTGAGATCTTGAGGTCATCAAAGCAGGAATCTATAATGACTGAGATCTTGAGGTCATCAAAGCAGGAATCTATAATGACAGAGATCTTGAGGTCATCAAAGCAGGAATCTATAATGACAGATCTTGTCATCAAAGCAGGAATCTATTACGACTGAGATCTTCAGGTCATCAAAGCAGGAATCTATTGTGACTGAGATCTTCAGGTCATCAAAGCAGGAATCTATAATGACTGAGATCTTGAGGTCATGTCATGGGTTGCCTCCCTTTTTCTCTGCAGTGATGGTCCAACAATGGCCAAAACCTAGAGTATCTAATGTGGGTCTTCAAAGGTGTCTACCTTCACACAAGATTACTCTTGGCAGAGATACAGATAGAAGGATGATGATGCTTCTACCTCGATGGAGTCTTCACAAGTCAAGAACAATGCTGAATGTGTCTTAGCAATGTTAACATTTATCTGCCCAACAACTTTTGTGAAGAAGTATTATATAATTTAGCTCGTACAGGCCCCCAACTAAATTAACAGTAAAATTCTTATTATTATTGGCTCTATAGGTGTAAATATATACGAGGGGAAGTCAGTAAGTAAGTTGCAAATGGTTGTGAAAAAAAAAAAATGAGATACGAACTTGAACACCATGTATTAGTGCACTTACATTTCCCCTTTATTTCTCAACATAATCTCCACCAACATTGATACACTTATCCCATCACTGTATTAGTGCTTTAAAACCTGCAGCATAGAAGTGCGTGCTCTGCTGTCTCAGCCACATTCGCAGTACTCCTCTAGTCAGTAGGCCTGGGCGTTTTCTTCGAATTGCATCCCGAAGCATCAATAGAACTTCACAGTATGATGCAGCATTCACATTATCACCTTTTTTCTGGAATTGGGCCAACAGCATTCTGTGAGAATCCCAAAACACTGTAAGCATAACCTTCCCTGCTGATGGTGAAACTTTGAATTTCTTGGCTGAAAGTGAACAAGGATGTTTCCATGGCATTGAATAACGCTTTGATTCAGATTGGTAGTGATGCACCCATGAAACACTTCACACCTTAAACAGGAAACATTTCCTTATGAATATCCTTTGCAGGAAGTCCTTTTGCTCAAAAAACCGCACAACAGTGCTCTTTTCTTCGTTTGTACAATCCACGAGCACGGTCGCCATTTTTATCTGCTCTGCGCATGCGCATGCGACACCTAGCAGTCTGCTACCTAAGCTAATCATAAAGCTTGATGACACTGTCGCCTAATGACACCTTTAGAAACTACCAACTACCATTTTTAGCTTCCCCATATCAGTTTGTAACCTACTTACTGACTTCCCCTCGTATATTAAAGATATGGATTCATACCTGAGCACTCCTATCTATAATAACTGAATCAACTAGGAATTTTTAAAACAACATATAACAAATTTAATGATCAATTATTATATAACATTTAAAATAAACAAGGTTATGTTTTGATGGGGTGCAAAAAGATTATGTTACCGTCATCGATACTTGATGGAAAGTAAATGTTCATTGCTGTGGACTGTTTAATAAGCATTTAGCTGAAAATCAGTGAGCACTGCTGCTGTTGTTCGTCAGTTTGTTTCTCTGTAATAAGGGGCACATTCCAAGCGAAGGGTGCAGGGGGTAACCTCTCCTATTGTCAGTGCTGAGTATCTTCAGAGGCTCATCAGATATGGCCATCTAGGGTCGACAATCAGTTTTCTGAATCACAGACTCATAGCACGAATGGTCTTGTAGACTCGAACCATGAACTGGTCTCGTACCATGAACATTAGAGAAAATAAAAAGAACAAATGCCTCTGCTAAGTATATTGTGGTCGGAAGATTAATCAAGCGCCTTTCCCGCTGTCCGTCCACCGGTTTTTGTCTCTCGGAAATTTTATTCTCCCAGAGCATATACAGCATACCTCAGGAAATATGATGAAAAGTCACCATTATTCTTTTGGTTAATTTAATAAGAAAAATGTGTCTGGACAGCGCGAGTGCAATGGCAGGTGCCTGGAGGAACATTATTAAGTTACATATATCTCACAAAATGATAATGTACACACCATGCACATGTGATGTAATCATCACTCACTCACTGCTCCATTTGGAGTCTGGGGTTACCTCTGCTTTTGATTCTCTGTAAGAACTAGCATGAAGCAATCACCAGCACTTGCTGTGGTGGTTTATGAATATATACTTTTCATATGCTCAGGTTGCCAGCCTTGTAAGGACCTGTATAACCATCAGCAAGTACAAACATGTCAAATTCAAAGTATATAAAATATGTTGCAACTCACCCCAATACTGGTTGGGAACTAGACTTCTTGCTCAGTAGAATAGTCTCAGCAACTTGATACAATTGCTTCGAACACACGTCCGGGGTATTATGTCTAGTTATAGTCCCTCTGTGATTTTGTGATTAGGGTTCTGTAGGAGTCTGGTTTCCGTATTAACAGGTAAATCTTCCTTGCTGTAGTGTTCAGAAGGAGTTCCGATACGTGTTTTGTCCAGTCCTATAAGGTCAGAATCCTAACTCTATTCTTTCCTGGCTTCAGTCCGAGCTGTCTCTTTGACGATTCTGGAATGCAGTGTGATTTAGCCTTCAAATTTGCTAGGTTATATTTCCTTTTTCCTCCAAGCCCCCACATGGCTTTTTCCGACAAAACTTCCAATCGAAACGAATGTCTATTTCCTGCTCTCAATTGATCCAATCCCTGAGCTAGAACGTAGTGGGTAGGGGCTGTAAATATTACTTTCACCCTCATAATGTAAGATATTCTAAGAATATCATGTCATACAATGAAATATAACCATATATGGCTATGTTCTTTCCGTTTACTCTTATACACACTGGCGAACCCATCTGCAAACTTATCCCTCAAATCTTGTCATCGCTAATCTGTGTCTTCATACTGGCTTTAATCTATAATTATCATTACCAAAATCGGGGCAGAAATGCTTACGCAATTCATAACTGCCTTGATTACAGTCACCAGACAGATAAAATTGTGACATATCACTGACCACAGACGTTTTTTCCAGACAAACATAATCAAATCAGTTCATAATGACTGATATTTTGATCACATCAAATCAGTCCATATAATGACTAAGATCTTGACATCATCAAATCAAGAGTCTATAATGACTTAGATGTTGACCTCACCAAATCAGAAGTTTATAGCAGTGGTTCCCAAAGTGAGTGGTATCCCCCCCCCCCCTTCCCGGAGGGCATTTGGATCCAAAGGGGCAATAAGGGAATATTGGGCGGCAGGGGAGGATTCTGTATAAATGGGTTGGTTGAGGATTTGACAGCCTAAATTCAACAATATTACTCAATATAACATTACATGTAAAAGTTTTTTGATTATACAGGCCCCTGATGTGTAGCCTGTACACATCCAAACCCACCACTTCTCCCAAACTTTGCTCGTCCCAGTTTCTCATACACTTTTAGTAGAGGTTCCCAACATCAGTTAGACGAAGATCTGATAGGAAAAATTGATAGCAGAGTAGTTGTATTATTAGGATCATTAAGCAAGGCATAGTTTCATCTTTATATTTGCCATCCTGAGCTTAGGATTGTGTCTCTGATCATAAACTGTAACTGTAATCATCTGCTAAAAAGCTGGTTTAAAGGATTATGAAGCCCCTGTTGTCCACTAGGTCAACCCTGAAGAAAGAGAAATTAACCACAAGAAGGATGGGGTCAGTTGACTCGGATTTAATCAGCATCTTTTGGAAGGTGACAACCAGTGCTAAATAGTGTTTATCAGTTTAATATCGGTGAGTGTCCACTGGCAAGGTGTGATCAGCTGTACTGTTTGCTGGAAGCTGAAGAAATTAAATATCTGCTTTGTTGCAGAATTGGTTGTCTCAGTATTTAGAGGAGCTAGTGATAACATAATATCTATGATACACTAATAAACGAGAGGAAAGTTTCAACACAGCCAAGTATATTACCAACAGTGCTAGTTACAGTTCTGTTAAATGTAATGCACGAACATGGAGGGGGGCGCTTGAATGTGCTCTGGGAGCCAAGGGGGAAGTGACCCAAAAATGTTTAGGAAACACTGGACTATAATGACTAAGACCATTGTAGTGGTCAGTTTGCTGAGTCTATAGTATGTAAAATGTACCTGGTTAATTTTGGAGACTTTATCTATTAAATTCTTGGTCAAAGGGGATTAATTCATGTTTTTCTGGGATTGTAGTTAACAGTGGCGGTTGTTCCACTTGGCTGTTAATCCAGCGTCTAATTTTAGAACTGATGTCAGCTGTTCCTGACATGTTCTCCCATTTGAGTTTAGCTCAAGGAGCTAGCGTCGACGCATGCGCGAAGAATCTGGCGCGAATTAAGACATCCTGTGTCAGAAGAGTCGAGCTGTAGTTTTGAATGGGTCAAGACGGTTTTAGGGAAAGTCCTCTGTGTGTCGACAAAGATGGTTAAATATTGTTCCCTATATTATATTCTGAAGCGCCTAGGAGGCGAGTGAGTGTTGTGATATTTATTCTGAGGGACATTAAGGTAATTTACCCTTAATACAGTTTCCTTGTTTGCCAGAATTATTTATGACTTTTTGTAACCAGCTCAGTGACTTTTCCCTGGGCGGGAAAGAGTCCATTAAGATTGCCAGAATTGGAGCTCATGAAGTAAGCTATCATTATTTGCATCGGGCCTGTGTATGCCTAAAGTACTTTATATTTGCTGCATCCCGCTATTTGCGGCAATGCCATTTAACAAGGTTTGACTCACCCTGTTTTGTTATTGAAATACCACAGAGACCATCATATCTATAAGCCCGCCATATTGCGCAGCCTGCTGTAGACCCATATAGATATCTGACTTACTGATGTCAGAAAGGAGTTGTGTAAACTCACATATTCGCTGTATTTTGTTGTAGCTGACGAAGGTGGAATTGTACAAGATCAGCTTGATTATATACATGCACAGCTTGCTGAATGAACTGTATTCATACATGCTTTGTCCTGAATTGTCAATGACTATTTTATGTTATGTCGGCGTACCTGTCGTTGTGATGTATTAAAGTCAATCAAACATCAGAGGTGTTCCAAGCACTATGTGAATTACTGTATGTAGTTACCACAACCAGTGTGATGTCATTTAGAAGCATTGTCTTCCATGAACTCCCATACACGCATTCGCATTCATTGAGGTCTACTCACACTCTATATTAATACAACACCTCAACACTTTTAAGTCATCCAAACGAATGCCAGCATTGTTGCGGCCAACCAGGGCCTGTATATCATTATGTCCGCCTGTGTGGCTTAGAATCGTTTCCAACATTGATACCGGACATTCTTCAACATTCAACTCTACATTTACAGTGGCCAAACTGAGCCTGTCCTATTTGGGTCACGGACACCTGTTACACTTGGACGAACACAGACCATTCCTGACTGTTTACATTTATAGTGGTCAGTATTGACACTCAACATTATTGACGACACAGAAAACACCCTTTAACAACCATGATCTCATCAAATCAGAGTCTATAATTGACTGAGACCTTGACCTCATCAAATCATGAGTCTATAATGACTGAGACCTTGAAGTCATCAAATCAGGAGTCTATAATGACTCAGACCTTGACCTCATCAAATCTGGAGTCTATAATGACTGAGATTTTGAGGTCATCAAATCAGGAGTCCATAATGACTGAGATCTTGAAGTCATCAAATCAGGAGTCTAGAATGATTGAAACCTTGACCAAATCAAATCTTAGTTACTTACTTACTTAGTCGTTCCTATTCTACCCTCTGTGCAGAGGTTTGCCAGAAAAAACGAAATACTATCCTATAGGCTGTCTTTCTCTTGGCCTGGTTTCAATCTAATCCCTGACCCTTGAGGGATTGTCTAATGTTGTCCTCCCTGCGAATTCCGGGTTGTCCTACAGGTCTGGATCCCTGGCTCTTAGTTTCCTGTGACCACATCAAATTACGAGTCCATAATGGCTGAGACCTCAACATCATCAAATCAGGAATCTATAATTACTCAAAGCAATATCTCATCCATGTCACTAAAATGAAATGAAGTGGTTTCTGAGTGTCAACAACAGCTCTCAACAAACGTAATAGAGAAAACATAAAAACTGCAAAAAAGACTGTAAAATAACTATCGGAAACTGAACGTGATGACAAATAATGACAGTGAGAACAATTAAAGTAAATTACTGACTGTCTAAAGTCTTTTCCTAAAATATCTTGGTACGAAGGTATTAATATTTTCTGAAGAAAGGTACCAATGTCACTTGAACAAAGGTACTAATGTCACCTGAACAAAGGTACCTTTGTCACCTCAACAAAGCTACCCTTGTCACATGAACAAAGCTACCCTTGTCACATGAACAAAGGTACTAATGTTACTTGAACAAAGGTACTAATAATACCTGAACAAAGCTACCTTTGCCAAATGAACAAAGGTACTAATATCATCCGAACAAAGGTACTAATGTTACCTGAACAAAGGTACTAATATTACTTGAACAACGGTACTAATGTAACCCAAACAAATGTACTAATGTCACTTAAACAAAGGTACTAATGTCATGTGAATAAAGGTACTGATGTCACATGAACAAAGGTACTGATGTCACATGAACAAAAGCATATAATTTCACCTGAATAGAGGTACTGATGTCATCTGAATAAAGGTACTTATGCCATCTGAACAAATGTACTGTCACCTGAACATAGGTAATTATGTCACCTGAACAAAGGTACAAATGTTGCCTGACAAAGGTACAAATGTTACCAGAACAAAGGTACAAATGTCACTTGAACAAAGGTACAAATGTCACCTGAGCAAAGGTATTAATGTCACCTGAACAAAGGTACTAATGTCACCTGAACAAAGGTACTAATGTCACATGAACAAAAGTACTAATATCACCTGAACAAAGGTACTAATGTCAACTGAATAAAGGTACTAATGTCACCTGAACAAAGGTACTTATGTCATGTCAACAAAAGTACTAATGTCAGCTGAACAAAGGTACTAGTGTCACCTGAGCAAAGTTACTAATGTCATCTGAACATATGCACTGTCACCTGAACAAAGGTACCCATGTCACCTGAATAAAGATACTAATATCACCTGAACAAAAGTCACATGAATAAAGGTACTAATGTCACATGAACAAAGGTACACTTGTCACCTGAACAAAGGTAATAAAGTCATCTGAACAAAAGTCATCTGAACAAAGGTACTAGTGTCACCTGAACAAAGGTACTAATGTCAAGTGAACAAAAGTACTAAAGTCATCTGAACAACAGTACCCCTCTCACCTGAACAAAGGTACTAATATCACATGAACAAAGGTACTAATATCACATGAACAAAGGTACTAATGTCACATGAACAAAAGTACTGTCACATGAACAAAAGTACCTTTGTCACCTGAAAAAAGGTACTAATGTCACATGAATAAAGGTACTAAAGTCCTCTGAACAAAGGTCCAAAAGTCATCTGAACAAAGGTACTAATGTCACCTGTACAAAGATTCTAAAGTCATCTGAACAAAGGTACTAATGTCACCTGAAAAAAGGTACTAATGCCACCTGAATAGAGGTATTAATGTCACCTGAACAAAGATACTAAACTCACCTGAACAAAGGTACTAATGTCACCTGAACAAAGATACTAAAGTCATCTGAACAAAGGTACAAAAGTCATTCAAACAAAGGTACAAATGTCACCTGAACAAAGGTACAAATATCACCTGAACAAAGGTACAAATGTCACTTGAGCAAAGGTACTAATGTCACCTGAACAAAGGTACTAATGTTGTATGAACAAAGGTACTAATGTCCCATGAATAAAGGTACTAACATCACCTGAACAAAGGTACTAATGTCACCTGAATAAAGGTACTAATGTCACCTGAACAAAGGTACTAATGTCACATATCAAAAGTACTAATTTCAGCTGAACAAAGGTACTAGTGTCACCTGAGCAAAGTTACTAATGTCATCTGAACAAATGCACTGTCATCTGAACAAAGGTACCCCTGTAACCTGAAAAAAGGTACTAACATCACCTGAACAAAAGTCACATGAATGAAGGTACTAATGTCACATGAACAAAAGTACACTTGTCACCTGAACAAAGGTACTAAAGTCATCTGAACAACATTACAAAAGTCATCTGAACAAAGGTCCTAGTGTCACCTGAACAAAGGTACTAATGTCAAGTGAACAAAAGTACTAAAGTCACCTGAACAATGGTACCCCTCTCACCTGAACAAAGGTACTAATATCACACGAACAAAGGTACTAATGTCACATAAACAAAAGTACTGTCACATGAACAAAAGTACCCTTGTCACCTGAACAAGGGTACTAATGTTACATGAATAAAGGTACTAAAGTCATCTGAACAAAGGTCTAAAAGTCACCTGAACAAAGATTCTAAAGTCATCTGAACAAAGGTACTAATGTCACCTGAAAAAAGGTACTAATGTCACATGAACAAAGGTACTAATATCACCTGAAAAAAGGTACTAATGTCACCTGAATAAAGGTACTAATATCACCTGAACAAAGGTACTAATGTCATGTCAACAAAAGTACTAATGTCAGCTGAACAAATGTACTAGTGTTACCTGAGCAAAGTTACTAATGTCATCGGAACAAATGCACTGTCATCTGAACAAAGGTACCCATGTCACCTGAATAAAGGTACTAAAATCACCTGAACAAAAGTCACATGAATAAAGGTACTAATGTCAAATGAACCAATGCACACTTGTCACCTGAACAACAGTACTAAAGTCATCTGAACAAAGGTACAAAAGTCACCTGAACAAAGGTACTAGTGTCACCTGAACAAAGGTACTAATGTCAAGTGAACAGAAGTACTAAAGTCACCTGGATAACGGTACCCCTCTCACCTGAACAAAGGTACTAATATCACATGAACAAAGGTACTAATGTCACATGAACAAAAGTACTGTCACATGAACAAAAGTACCCTTGTCACCTGAACAAAGGTACTAATGTCACATGAATAAAGGTACTAAAGTCATCTGAACAAAGGTACTAGTGTCACCTGAACAAAGATTCTAAAGTCATCTGAACAAAGGTACTAATGTCACCTGAAAAAAGGTACTAATACCACCTGAATAGACGTATTAATGTCACCTGAACAAAGATACTAAACTTACCTGAACAAAGGTACTAATGTCACCTGAACAAAGATACTAAAGTCATCTGAACAAAGGTACAAAAGTCATCCAAACAAAGGTACTAGTGTCACCTGAACAAAGGAACTAATGTAAAGGGAACAAAAGTACTAATGTCACCTGAACAAAGGTACCCTTGTCACCTGAATAAAGGTACTAATATCACATGAACAAAAGTACTGTCACATGAACAAAGGTACCCATGTCACGTGAACAAAGGTACTAATGTCATAAGAACAAAGGTACCCTTGTCACTTGAACAAAGGTACCCTTGTCACTTGAACAAAAGTACTAAAGTCATCTGAACAAAGGTGCAAAAGTCATCTGAACAAAGGTACAAAAATCATCTGAACAAAAGTACTAGTGTCATCTGAACAAAGGTACTAGTGTCACCTGAACAAAGACACTAAAGTCACCTGAAAAAAGGTACTAATGTCATCTGAACATAGGTACTAGTGTCACCTGAACAAAGATACTAAAGTCACCTGAAAAAAGGTACTAATGTCACCTGAACAAAGGTACTAGTGTCACCTGAACAAAGATACTAAAGTCACCTGAAAAAAGGTACTAATGTCACCTGAACAAAGATATTGAAGTCTTCTGAACAAAGGTACTAGTGACACTTGAACAAAGATACTAAAGTCACCCGAAGAAAGGTACTAATGTCTCAGTCATGGCAGGAACATTATTTTCATATACCCACTTAAGAGATTCGTCCGTAAACGCGTCAATGTAGCAGGATAGCAGATACTGGCATAGGAGAATGAAGTGAGTGTTAGAGACTTGACTAGGTCCAACTTTAAGAAGTGGGTTAACTTACTCAAGAGCAGAGTCAGGTACCCACAGACAGTTGGGTAGACTGGCGTATGACGATACCAGGTTTTGAACCCGGAACCTAGTAACTTTGCAGTGACAGACAAGCCCTATAATAACTCGTATCCTGTCTAGATAAATACGCGTAGCTAAATATAGCTTCTATGAAAATTAAACATGTGTATCATGTGATATTTCGAGACGCGCCTAAAACTAAGAAATACAACTCACGGAAACCAATAGTCCTGACAGCATGGTAAGTTATCCACAAAAAACAAGTTATTTGTAAAGGAGTCCTGTAGTGCTTATTCGGACTGACCAGTGACAAACGCTGAGACCGGCTATGGAGTGGGGATGAGTTCTGATCTGTAGAATTCACGCTTTCACTTGATATCAGACCTGAAATTGACAAAATACACATTAGGCTAAGTATAAATAAATATATATAATTAACAAATATATAACAGTTTTAAAGCAGTCCCCTTATTTAAGTATAAAATAAGAATTGAATAATAACACTGACGTTGAATTACAGACGATGATACAACAATGATGCTGGCGAGGAAGGCAGATCGGAAGATGTTTATAAAGATTGACACGCCGTTTTCACCTGACTGGAACTAGCAGACAATGCCGTGTTTGCTTCAGATCAGCTCACTTGATTGGTTCTAACTTACAGAAAACCGTGTTTGGATCAAGATTTGAAATCCCCGCCAACTAACGGTTTCCTGCATGTCCACAAATCAAAGCATGACGATATCAGATGATGACTCTTGTTATTTTTTAAACTGTCGCTTTTACTTTGAAATTTTTTTATCGCATACTTTGTATTCAGCGGTTACCGTTAGCGTCGCTCGATTGTACCGTACTAGGTTTGTTGAGCGCACTTTATCATTGAATGTGCTATGTGAAAGTGTTACATTTCTTCCTTTTGTTTTGTAAATATAGAGAGCCGAAATTGAAAAGCCAGGATTTCTAAACGTGTAAAGCCCGTCTTCTGTTTTCAGATCACTTGTTCTTTTTGTAATTAGCAATGGGTGTGAAGATACATAGGACAACATATTGCCGTGTGACTGGAGGTGACTATAATATTTATGTTCTTGACAACTTGTGACTGAAGGTGACTATAATGTTTGTGTTCTTGATAACTTGTGACTGGAGGCGACTATAATATTTGTGTTCTTGACAACTTGTGACTGGAGGTGACTTATAATGGTTGTGTTTTTGACAACTTGTGACTGGAGGTGACTATAATATTTGTGTTCTTGACAACCTGTGAATGGAGATGGCCATAATGCTTATGTTATTGACAACCTGTGACCGGAGGTGACCAGAATGTTTATGTTATTAACAACCTGTGACTGGAGGTGACTATAATATTTGTGTTCTTGACAACTTGTGACTGGAGGTGACAATAATGTTTATGTTCTTGATAACCGGTGACTGGATGTAACCATAATGTTTATGTTCTTGATAACTTGTGACTGGAGGCGAATATAATATTTGTGTTATTAACAACCTGTGACTGGAGATGACTATAATGTTTGTGTTCTTGGCAACTTGTGACTGGAGGTAACCATAATGTTTATGTTCTTCATAAATTTCGGACCTCTACACCTCACGGTAGAAGGAGAACGACTAAGTAAGTATAAATTTCAAATTTCACTCCAGTAGTGAGGCGGTGTTACCGTTCGGAAGGTCCTATGTTCGAGTCCCCGGTAAACCTATCACTTCTGTTGTTTTTCCGTTGTCTAGTTTTCCATTTCTTTATTTCCCACGAGTGCCTGCTATTACCTGTTAATGTGTATTTGTTTATGTACTGTTCGCAGGTCTCGCAGTTCTCTATTTATTATACAAAACCATACAGACCTACCTCACTATCTCGTACGTGTCTCCATCTTCTATCAATTACTAGACACAGCATTACGGCCTTTGTCGTGTGTAATCTGGCCTTTGCTGGTTAATTGGAAAGCTATACAAATTATTGCGCCTATTATTAGTATGGGTCATTACCCGGTGCTTCGTGAGTTATGTGGAGTGTTCGTGCTAATGGCCCCTGTACACAAAGCACTATTGTGTGGTGCCTAGTTGGCAAGGTAGATAGTCACGATTCACTCCCGTGGCGATGCGGTGTTGCCGTTCAGATGGTCATGGGTTCGAGTCCCCGGTAAGCCTGTCATTTCTGTTATTTTTCTGTTGTCTGGTTTTCTATTTCTTTATTTCCTAGGAGTGCTTTCTACTACATGTTTATGTGTATTTGTGTTATGTTCACAGGCCTCGCGGTTCTCTCTTTATCAGTATCTCGGTAGCTAAGCTGGTTTGGCGACTGACTTCTCGGAATTAACCTGGTCATTCAAATGGCATCTCAGCTTAGAATCGACCTGTTCATTCAAATGACATATCAGACTGAACTGATGGTTAAAATGACATATCAGACTTAACTGGTGGTTCACATGACATTTGATAATCGAGCTGGTCATTCAAATGACACAGCAGGCGGAGCTGGCTGTTCAAATGACACTTAATAAACGAGCTGGTCATTCAAATGATATTTCGTATTCAAGATTGCGGCCTAAAACTGAAATGAAGAGCCTAACTTGTCGAACAGCCAGAATCAGAGGTCAGCAAACATTCAACATACACCATCCATACATCATTAACGTGTCCACGTGCATTACTCACACAGAACAAAATATGTCATATCGCAACAAGACATACCATCAAAAATACAACATCATAACAGAGAATAACATATGGTAGCTAAATAATATTACGGTACGCGGTACACATGCACCATGATATAACATCCACAATAAACGTATTCATGGACCCATCGCTGAACGATTGAATGGAGATGGACGGCTTACAACACTAAATACGGTATCAAAGGCACACTAAAAAGTTGATCTCAATAGACAGGAAGTCACGACTTGAGACTTGAATAACTGAGATAAGAAATCTACCCCAGTCTCTCTGTCTCTGTCTGTCTCTGTCTCTGTCTCTGTCTCTCTCTCTCTCTCTCTCTCTCTCTCTCTCTCTCTGTACTCTATACTTCCTTACGCTACTTTACACTTTTGTACTTCTTTTTTCTGTTGCTCCCGTGTCTCAGATGTCAGGTTGTGTACACACATACGAACACATTATTACAACAAGAAAGCAAGTAACACGCGGTAGCCTATGCTCCACATGGAACGACAAGGCTTGAACTGACAAAAGCAGCACAAGTACAGGTTATACTGTCAACAACACTAGCAGCAACACATCCAACAATATCCTTAAAACCAGTACTGGTTACAACAACACGATTTCTAATAATAATAATAGCAACAACTATGCATCTAATGCAACTACCAGCTACAACAACATCTATAATACAACTACTAGCTGTAACAACAACATCTCTAATACAACTACAAGCTACAACAACAACGTCTCTAATACAACTACTAGCTACAACAACATCTCTAATACAACTACTAGCTGTAACAAAAACATCTCTAATACAACTACAAGCTACAACAACAACGCCTCTAATACAACTACTGGCTACAACAACAGCTCTAATACAACTGCTAGCTGTAACAACAACGTCTCTAATACAACTACTAGCTACAAAAACATCTCTAATACAACTAGCTGTAACAACAACGTCTCTAATACAACTACTTGCTACAACAACATCTCTTATACAACTACACTACTACAAATTGTAACGCTTTCATGTTGATAGTAAAAGCTTACTGTATTATACCCGCTTTCTTCAATGAAACGTGTGCTGTATTTCTTGGAAAAACATTAAGAGGCAGACTGCGTAATGACCTAAATTTTAAATTCCATTCATGTCTTTTTCTACATTACGTTACCAAAACGAACGAACAGATGGACAAAAGGATAGCGAGAGGGGAGGGCTGAAAATCAGGAACGCATGCAACACGCGACGCGCGATATACAAATGCTGGCATCACGCGTGTAAATCTACAAGCACTAACTTTTTCAGACGGACAGTGATAAAATACACTACCCTTTCCCAGAGTTAGGTTTATAAATCATAACAAACTCTTATTAGAAAAGACAACATTAGATGGGTTTACGTTTGAACACATAACAGTACCCAGACAGCACATCTTCGAAACAGGAGGTAGAAGAAATTGCATATTTTGAACGCAGCCACGTAGCTCCTTTAAATTAGTAATTTTGGGTTCCTTAGGGCTTGCTGACAAATAATATGTAAAACGTTACGCAAATAGTCCAGGAATTAATAAATTATACCCAAAATAAAATATTGGGGGTGCCTGACAGCATAAAATCATTTCTGCTCATAAGATTTTTTTTTTAACGTGTTTGAAAAAAATTTACGTTACAGAAATAGCCTACCATGTAAACTTCAAATTGATTGGAGCGCAACAAATGAAAGCCTAACCACGATTGGTCGGGCTATAAATACTATCTTGGTTGTTAGGGGAGACGGGAAAAGATAACATTTTTTCAAACACTTGTCGAAACGTGGCTCATTGGCCAGTCTCGCTGATATACACACTTGGGAGCGTTAGTTCGAAACCACTTGTTTAAATACACTTGATAAAGCATCAGTGCGTTGAAGCCAGCTTATATTTGGCTCAATAAAAGCCTGGAAGATAAGCAGAAGGAAATTTGTGCCAGTTTGTGCCAGAATTCATTGCTAATCAACGTATCTGTGTTATTCGTATGAATTGTGGGACAGTGGTCTTGATGGTACTGAGCAGCATCTGGTCAGAGATTTGCTGAATCCAGAGTCGGACAGCATACTCCTTGGTCTTTTTAGCTATCAGTGAGGTGTCTCCTGAGCCCAGAGGAGAATTCGAGCAGAGGAGTCCTTTCCTGCCGCCATCACTCAAGATAAGCAGAGTTGGCCAGCTGAGCTCAACATTATGTCCCCTCATCTTGAAATAACTTTATAAAAAAATACTATTCAGAGGGGAATTTACTTGTCTTAAAATCAGGAACTGTGAACATCTCCAATACTGGTCCCTAAAGACAAACTATTGAAGTCATGATGACAAATACCAACAGAGCTTGAACAAAACAAAACCAGTATTACCTCATTTTACTACTACACAACTGACACACATAGAACATTTGTACTAATATATGTCACTACAATATTCATATTAAATACATTCTGTACATAACTTGTAATTTAAATTGATTGTGATTCCTGGTTCCCTTGTAGTTGAATCAGGACACATATTCATTCATGCCAGTAATGAATACATGTTGTTATTTGAAAGTTTATCAGTGACTCTTTTAAGATATCTTTGTAGAGTGGTATATGTATGTGAGTGTCACAGTGTTGTCAAGAGTAGTGGATTAAATTAAATTGTTTATCTGTCTGTTGTTGTGACTTACACTTCACCATACTCATACCCTAGACACATAACGTAGCATCACACTATTCCAGAATAATTCTGACTGAGATATATAGATATGTGGTAGCAAGTAAGGTTATCTATAATACACTACTCTTAATAGATATAGATACCTTCACAGCTGATCTCAGTCAGTACACTAAGTTCCCTATAAGTATTTATAACTTCCCACTTCACCACACTAATACAACTGCTAGCTGTAACAACAACGTCTCTAATACAACTATTAGCTGTAACAACAACGTCTCTAATACAACTGCTAGCTGTAACAACAACGTCTCTAATACAACTGCTAGCTGTAACAACAACGTCTCTAATACAACTGCTAGCTGTAACAACAACATCTCTAATACAACTGTCACAAGATGGACCTCTTCTCGGTCTCTCTTTCACTACAGCAGTAATCAGTTACAATTGTTGTACTGACAAATTGCGTGCTCTTCCTTGTCAGCACTTTTTTCTTTCTCTGTTATGTAGCAGATATTTGATATTGTCAAAACATTTGACACTCCTTGTTGGTGATAAGCATGACATTTGCTAGGCACGGCACAGCTTTGCTGAGATTAGCGCAAGGAAACCCGTATTGGTATGCTTAGTGTTCGCGTAGAGTTGTGTGCTCAAGCGACAGATAACGAGATTACTCAGACATAAATGACATAATCGTTTCTTGTCCGACTCTCACGAAGACATTACTTTATATTAGAGTAATATGTTGTTACATCTGAAACACATTGTTGTATGAGTTTACAGATATGTTAGTGAGTTTGTACATCAGGCATCGGATGTTTTATTGCCATATATGGTAGACGTGACCTTTGTATCACGCGCAAAATTATTACATGTCGGAATATTTTGAAATTACCCAACCCAACAAGCATGTTTGAAATGATTGGAGCCCTGAGTAGCTTCATAACAAACAGATGCGGGGGTAGGACAGGCAATATAACCGGACCTTTTCGCAGTTTTAATTCACTGTGAGAAATCGCTTGCCAAAGACGACACAACCAGACCTTGCCAGAAGTTAGAAATCAGAATTCCATTTATCAGGCCGGACTTTGTAGAAAATCTTGACAGACTTAAAGAGCCCAAGAAAACCATTCTAATAAGGAACCGGAATCTGAGGAAACTGAAACACGGAGTCATAGAGGGAATTATCTTATAAAAGTAATGACCCCAAGAACACGTGTAATAGGCTGACTCAAGTGCCTTTATTCATCTGGGCAAAAAGTCTGTGAGCCAGGATTGGCGTAAGTTGGGCATTTTACATTTTCTAATTTTTCATTATTAACATGTGAACTAAAAGGTATATATTGTAATGTGAATATTAATATGTGAAAATCGCTAGTGGATGTCCAAGTCATTCGAGGCTGGCAACCTCAGCGTATAGAATGATGATTTCATGAACCACCATTGCAACGGCTGGTGACTGCTTTATCGCTAGTTTCTTACAGAGAACTAAAAGCATGGGTAGTCCCGGCTTCCATATAGAGCAGGGAGGTTGTCACGGATTGCCTCCGGTGCTCTACAGTAGTGGTCCACCAGTGGCCAAAACGCAAGAGTATTTAAGGAGTGTCGTCAAAGGTGTCTACCTTTGTACAAGATTACTCTTGGCAGAGTTGTGGATAGAAGGGTAATGACGCTTCTATCCTAAGGGCGTTTCCACAAGATATTTCCGAAGTCAAGAACAATGCTGCATTGGCAGGACAATTGTTAACTTATATCGGTCCGTCGCCTTTTGTGAAGAATTAAGCAATGGTTTTAGCCCGTTCAAGCCCCCAGCTGGTGTAAATCCAGCGAAATTCCTTGTATAGATATTTGCTCTCTCTCTCTCTCTCTCTCTCTCTCTATATATATATATATATATATATATATATATATATATATATATATATATATATATATATATATATATATATATATATATATATAATATAATAGCCCCTTCAGTCATAACTGACTATGGGAATGCGCCCCTGAGGTGACAGCCCTCAGCTGCTTATTTTCCTGGTGCTCCTTTCGACGTTTTCTCCTCACCTCTGCTTCTTGTGTGAGCCTCTCTTCGCCCAATCTGAGTTGGCGCCGTAAATAGCATCGCCACTTAGTGCGATCGGCATCTTCATCCTCCCATGTTGCTGGATCCATGTCCAGTGCCCTCATATCTCTCTTGCACACATCTTTGAACCTCAGCTGTGGTCGCCCAACTGTTCTCCTGCCATCTGCTAATTGTCCGTAGAAGATATCTTTTGGGATGCGACCATCTTCCATGCGACGAACATGGCCAAGCCAGCGAAGTCTGCGCTGTCTAAGCAGTGTATACATACTTTGAAGGCCAGTACGTGACAACACCTCGACATTAGTCACTTTATCTTTCCACGAGATGCTGAGGATGCGGCGTAGACACCGTAAATGGAAGGTATTGAGCCTTCTTTCTTGCTTAGCATAGGTCGTCCAGGTCTCGCTACCATATAGAAGTGTGCTGGTGACGCAGGCATTATATACCGCAGCTTTGGTCTTCATTGTGAGTTTGGAGTTTCCCCAAACACGCGATGTGAGGCGGGCAAAGGTAGCTGCAGCTTTGCCAATGCGGCTGTCGATTTCTGTATCCAGTGAGAGTTTGTCATTGATGGTAGACCCTAGGTATGTGAAGTGATGCACAACTGCCAGTTCATAGTTATCGATAGTGATAACTGGTGCAGCACCCACATCCTGACTCATCACATTCGTTTTCTTTAGACTTATTGTGAGGTCAAAGTCCTTGCATGCTTTAGTGAAGCGATTCATCAAGTTCTGAAGCTCCTGTTGGCTTTGAGTGACGACTGCAGCATCATCAGCGAACAACAAGTCTCTTATAGTGACCCTTCTGATTTTTGTTTTTGCCTTCAGCCTTGAAAGATTAAACAGACGGCCATCTGACCTGGTGTGAAGGCATATTCCTTCAGTTGCATCTCTGAAAGCATGTTTCAAGAGTAGGGCAAAGGTTGTTACAGCCGGGAGTTGTAGTTAGGGTAAGCTCTCACTACAGATAAAATACTTCAATGGCACGCGCCTCAAGCAGCCTCTAACAACCAAGTCCAGCTCCCGGCCTTCACGTGTGGCTCAATTTGAGCCCGGCGGAACTGTTTTCACTGACGGGAGAAGGGGCAAAGGCGAGCGACTGGCGCCTTAAAACCAGCAGCTTCGGGCAGATAGGGCTCGTGATCCTTGGTTGGTAGCTTATCTAAGAGAAGGAACTCTGAATTCAAACCACCGCTGCCTTGCGGGAATATCCATTTATGGAATTGGCTTCGGGAGTAAACCCTGAGGATAAATCCGGAGTCGGAGTCCCTAAGGCAGTCTAATGTCGATTCGACATTATTCTGGCAACTCCTGCGACGTGGCTGGTGCCAAACTGTATCGGCTACTGCCGTTCCTTTGGATCTACCAGCTGTGTGGAGAGGGGGAACATGCTGCATGGGCAACAGCTTGATCTCCATATAACTGTGCCCAAGCTCGCGCCCTGGAGAGGACACTCCAGCTTCACCGTATAGGTGTCGGCAAAACACGGGAAGTAGCAGTTACCGGTTATAAGCATTTGCCAAATTGGCGTAGGGCATGGCGCCAGGGGCTACTTCCGACAGTGGGAGAGGTTCTAGGATCTCACTGGACAGCTCCGAAATGGTTCTGCAAGCCGTCCTTCATGAAGAACTCTGCATGTCATGTCTTTACACGTCCTCTCCACTAAATTAATGATCTTCAGGGGAACTCCATAATGCCCCACCAATTTCCAAAGTGATTCTCTGTCAACACTGTCAAATGCCTTTCGTAGTCAACAAATCCGATGTACAATGGTGAACTCCATTCCAGACCCCGTTCAACCACAATTCTCAAAGTAGCCATCTGGTCTGCACAGGATCTGCCCTGTCAAAAACCTGCCCGTTCATCTCTCAGTCTCCTGTCCATCGACTCTTTTAATCTCTCAAGGACAATCCTATTTAACACCTCCCCCGGCACCGATAGCAACACCATTCCTCTACAATTTGTGCACTCTTGTAAATCTCCCCTCCCAGGCAACTCAACCAGACAGCCCCCCTTCCACCCCTTCGGCATCCCCCCCCCCTCCCAGACCCCACCAAGTAATCCATATAACATCTCTGCAGCCGTGTCGACACCTGCTCTGACGGCCTCCGCTGGAATGTCATCAGGTCCAGACGCCCCTCCATCTCCCAGAAGCCCCATGGCTTTCTTTATCTCTTCTCCCGCCGGTCCCTCACCACCAATTTGCAGCTCCTCCTCCGCCGGCCTGACGCCCGGGGGCCCTGCGGACCTGGTCCACCGAGAAGGCCCCCAAAACACCCCGTCCACCTCCTCATCCGCTCTTGCACATTGCTGAGCAGTTTTCCACTCCTGTCTTCCACGAGGCAACCCGTTTGCCTGCACCTCCCTGTCAGCCCCCTTCTGCTGCCACACAGTTCTCTCACATTTTCCCCGGCCGCAGCATCCTCCGCCTCCCCCGCCAACTCCTCAATATACCCCCTCTTGTCTCTTTTTGATACTTCTTTTAAATTCTTTGTCCGCCTCTGTGTACACCTCTCGAACCCCGACCCCGGAACCTCCGGCCCCGTCTGTGTTCAAATTTGCCCTCCCGCTTTCTCTGTCCTCTATCTTATCGATGGCCTCTGTTGCCATCCATGCTTTTTGTTGTCGTTCCCTTTTCCCCAGTATTTCTTCACATGTCTCATTTTAAGTTGTTGTACTGGCTATGTACGTGCTTTTCCATGGTCGGCACTTTTTTCTTTCTCTGTTGTGTAGCAGACATTTGATATTGTCAAAACATATGACACTCCTTGTTGGTGATAATGCATCACACTCGCTAGGCGCGTCACAGCTTTGCTGAAATTAGCGCAGGTAAACCCATATTGGTCTGCTTAGTTTTCTCGTAGAGTTGTGTGCTCAAGCAACAGAAAACGAGATTGCTCAGACATAAATGACATAATCGTTTCCTGTCCGACTCTCACGAAGACATTAGTTTATATTAGAGTAACATGTTATTACATCTGAAACACATTGTCGTATGAGTTTACAGATGTGTTGGTGAGTTGTGTACACCAGGCATCGGATGTTTTATTGCCATATATGGGAGACATGACCTTTGCATCACGCACAAAATTATTCCATGTCGTAATATTTTGAAATTACCCCACCCAACAAGCATGTTTGAAATCATTGGAGCCCTGAGTAGCTTCATAACAAACAGATGCAGGGGTAGGACAAGCAAAATAACCGGACCTTTTCGCAGTTTTAATTCACTGTGAGAAATTGCTTGCCAAAGACGACACAACCAGACCTTGCCAGACGTTAGAATTCAGAATTCCATTTATCAGGCCGGACTTTGTGGAAAATCATGACGGATTTAAAGAGCCCAGGAAAACCATTTTAATAAGGAATGCTGAGGAAACTGAAGCACGGAGTCATATAGGGAATCTATTATTAAAATAACGACCCCAAAGTACACGTGTAAGAGGCCTAAGCCAGTGCCTTTATTCATCTGAGCAAAACGTCTATGAGGCAGGATTGGCATAAGTTGTCATTTTACATTTTATATTTCTCATTACTAACATGTGAACTAATTTGTATATATTGCCATGTGAATATTAAAATGTGAAAATTGCTAGTGGATGTCCAAGTCATTTGAGGCTGGCAACCTCAGCGTATAGAATGATGATTTCACGAACCACCACTACAAGGGCTGGTGACTGCTTTATCGCTAGTTTCTTAAAGAGAACTAAAAGCATAAATAGTCCCAAGTTTTATATGGAGCAGGGAGGGAAAGATGAAAGAAATGATGTACATTCTAAGTATAATATTTACATTTTCAAACCAGTGTAAATGTCTATGTAAACATATTTTCAACAAGTGTAGATATAAATGAAAACATATTCAATTTATACTGTGAACACTTTTCTTTCAGTGAATATGTAAATGTAAACAAATTCTATCTGTACTATTTACCTTTTCATTTAAATGTAAAAAAAAAGGTAAAGCTATTCAATTTAAATGTAAAGAAAGTTTTAATCAAGGGATTGAGTTTAATTCTTATCGAGGGTAAATTCTGAGTAGATGGGATTGTGGAATAGGAGAAAGGGGACATATACGTTTGTGTCGGGAAACGCAATACTCAGGAGAGCGGTTCGTTTCTGTTCTTTTACCATAGTTGTTGGTGATTGTACCAGTTGAGGGTACTATCTCTGGAACAAGAAGGGAACAGTGGCCTGAGCTTTAAGACGAGATATCAACTTTGTAGACACTCCCTGATACATATGGGAACATGCAACGCCTTACATCCTTGACCCGCGACGAGCGTTACCAGTAATCAGTCTACCGAGAACTAACCCATCAGCGAAAGCAGAACCCACCAGTGGCAGATAAGTGAAACCTATAAGCTGCCACGTGAACTCCTTTATAAACTTTTATCCCATCACAAGAGTGATGATACCTTTCAAAAAAAAATAATATTCATTCTGTTAAACCCTTGTTAAAACTAAATGATTATTTAATTTGTTATTTGTAATTAAGCAAATTTAACTTTCGATTTAATCATTTTAAATGTACTGCATGTTTTTTCTCAGTCAATTTACTAAATACACTCTAAACAGAGCTATACCATAATAATAAGAATTTCACTTGTGAAAACTCCCCTGAGATAGAAGCGTCGTTATCCTTCTATCTACAACTCTGCCATGAGTAATCTTGTGCGAAGGTAGACACCCTTGAAGGCCCATATTAGATACTCTTGAGTTTTAGCCATTATTGGACCACTACAGCAAAGCAAGGGAGGCAATACGTGACAGAGCTACAAAGTTGAGGTCACGCTTGTACATTTGCAGTTAATTTCTTTCTCACTTTTATTGTCTCCCACATCATATATCTCACTCTCTCTTTCGGCCTCTTGTATCTTTTTATGCAACTCATCTTTCTTTCATGTCTTTATGTGTTTCTCTATGATTTTTTCTTTCGATTTTATAACTCTTTATCTCACCATATCCATTACGTCTTTGTCGTCTACTTTTCTGTCCGTTCTTTCTCATGGTTATCTTCTCAGTGCCTATTTATTTTCCTTCTTTTCTTCTGCCAATCGCTGTTAATTGTCCTCTGTTTATCTCTTTGGTTATCATGTATTTCTTTGCTATTGTTCACACCACGATTCCTAACCCTAACACCGAAGGAACGCTACGGTCAGTGAGCAGACCCGCCATCACAGATACGTCAGCGATCAGGCCAATCAATCATGCAATCAAAGGGAAGGTAACTGTTGCTGTCAGCACAGAGTTCACATCTTAGTTTAGAAAGGCGTACATCGATCTTCTCCCTTAGTTGCTATAGCAACTATAGAATATGGGGCAAAATTTGGCAGCGGATACTGGGCAAACCACAACGGTCTATGTATTTTTCAATTAGTGCGGAACCTTGTGGTCTTCAACTAATGTTGGACCTTGTAGTCTTCGACTAGTGTTGGGTCTTGTTGTGTTCGACTCAGGGCCGTAGATACGGGGGGGGGGGGGGGTCTTTAGGGGGGGAATTATACTGTACCGGTACCAAAATAGTGCATTAAATTTTTTTTTAAATTCCCCCCCCCCCCCCCATTAATAAAGTCCTATCTACGGCCCTGGTTTGACTAGTGTTGGGCCTTGTAGTCTTCAGCTAATGTTTGTTCTTGTAGTCTTCGACTAGTGTTGGACGCTGTAGTCTTCTAGTGTTGGGTCTTGTAGTCTTTAACTAGTGCTGGGTCTTGTAGTCTTCAACTAGTCTTCGGTCTTGTAGTCTTCGACTAGTGTTGGGTCTTGTAGTCTTCAACTAGTGTTTGACCTTGTAGTCTTCAACTAGTATGGGACCTTGCAATCTTCAACTAATATGGGTTTTGTAGTCCTCAACTAGTGTCGGGTCTTGTAGTCTTCACCTAGTATTGGACATTGCAGTCTTCATCTAGTGTGGGACCTTGTAGTCTTCAACTGGTGTTTGGTCTTGTAGTCTTCAACAAGTATTGGACGTTGTAGTCTTGTGACAAGTCAAATCTTCGATCGTTGCATTGTTCTGCGATCTCTTTCATTTACCCTCCTGTGACCTCCCTTTAGTTGTTTCTCTCCCGCTCCTTATCGTTGTTTTCGCTTTCATAGTTCAAGGTTTTCATATCATATTTTGTCTTATTTGTCGCTCCTGACTAATTACCTTGATCGCTTGACCTGTTTTTGAAGCAACATTGACAATACACTTATCGACAACTCCAGATGGAGTAATAGTCTACATTGAGCGACAGTCCTATTGATAACCCAGACTTTTTGTCTGGGAAGATACACGAAACTATGTTGTCGTAGTTGTTTCCATACAGGAACCAAAAATATAATACCGAATAATACACATAATACCAAATGGTATTATGAGATAAAGAGTCAGTTCACACATGGCGTGTTGGAAGAGTACAATCTTGGTGAAGATTAAGACACGGACAGTAAGATAACAAACGTGATTTTGAAGCATGGAAAGCTACGTAATCGCTTCCGCCCTGACCTTATTGTGATAAATAATTACATCTTGGAAGATGTTGTCAGTGACAGATATATCAAATAGTGAGTTGTAAATATAATAAATACCCACGGAAGTAGGAAGACCGTATAAGGTAATAGAGTTTGAAAACGATATCTTATGGTGGCATGTAGAATGTTCTACACAAAGGTAGTGGGGGAAGGGGGGGAGAGAAGACCCCTACCATATCAGACACTTAAATAGTGGTTGGATTGGCATGGAAGTGCTAAATAAGCCACTTCTGATTGGAGTTTTTTCCAACTAAAGCACATGGGCGTGTGAGAAAAACTCGTTTATAATCTACAGCATTTTAAGATTACTTACTGCATTTCCATCTCGTCAAGAAGGCATTTCAGACAGCCAGGACAACGAATAGAAAATGCGTGTCAACATGAGGACAGGACCAAGTATTAGAGGATCTTCTGATATTAGACAGAAAGAAAACTGACAATAGCATGTGAAACCACGAGTTCTAGAAACCTACATACAGAATAACAATGGGATTATAACCACAGTAATACCCCGACCATGTGTAAGACGGCCTCTCAAAACCAGTGGTCCGACACTAATCGGATGTTTTTCCTGTGCAAGAAGTCTGCAAATTCATTCCCGATAATCGTGGTAAGAAGTTATGTACATTTTATCATTTTATATTTTTGCATTTAACATGTGTAAATTTCTTGTGGGTGTACAGGTTCATACGAGGATGGCAAACCCAGAATACAAAATGACTGGATTCATGAAACACCAGTGCAAGAGCTGGTGACTGCTTTGTTCCTCACAAGGAATTCAAAAGCAGAGGTAGCTCCAGGCTCCATGTGCAGCAGGGAGTGGATAATCATGACATCCTGGTGTACATATTTATAATAATAATAATAATAGCGCTTTCAGTTATACCTGACTATAGGAATGCGCCCCTGAGGTGACAGCCCTCAGCTGCTTATTTCCTGGTATTCCTTTCGACGTTTTCTTCTCTCTACTGCTAGTTGTGTGAGCCGCTGTTCGCCCAACCTGAGGTGGCACCGTAGATAGCACCTCCACTTGGTGTGATCAGCAGCTTCCCCCTCCCAGGTTACTGGATTTATGTCCAGTGCCCTCATGTCTCTCTTGTACACATCTTTGAATCTCATTTATTATATTAACATTTTAATAAGTTTATGTGTATATTCAAACATGTTTAAATAATGCAATTGTCGTTTTTCGCTTTCCAAACGCACTTTCATCCCATTTACTCCGTTTAATAATAATGCTCAAGGAGGGTAAAGTTCTGAGGAAGATGAAATGGTGGAATGGAAGCGGAAGATGCCCCATTCTCATGTTAGGAGACCTATACTTAGAAGAAACATTTGTTTTCTCTCAGTTTGTGGTACAAGTCTGTGATTTAAGTTGCCAACAGTCTACGCAAGACGTCGACATTAGATGAGTCTTGAAGACGCTTGACACTTGAAGTGGTTACCCCCAGCATTACCACCAGGGACGTTCTACTGCCACAGACTTTGACGATTGACGGAACAGTCAACAACGCCATTGGGAACCAACCGTTACGGGACCCAACACCAACAACAAATCATCTGGATAGTTAAGTATTTCAGTCAGGCCCAGCAAAAGAACTTTTTTAACGACAGCTACTTTAAAGTCACTAATAATAATAGCCCCTTCAGTCATAACTGACTATGGAAATGCGCCCCTGAGGTGACAGCCCTCAGCTGCTTTTTTTCCCTGGTGTTCCTTTCGGCGTTTTCTCCTCTTATCTGCTTGCCGTGAGATCTTCTTTTTCGCCCAATATGAAGTAGCGCCGTAAAGAGCATCGCCACTTGGTGCGATCGGCAGCTTCATCCTCACAGGTTGCTGGATTTATATCTAGTGCCTTCATGTCCCTCTTGTACACATCTTTGAACCTCAGCTGCGGTCGCTCAACTGTTATTTTGCCATCTGCCAGGTCCGTAGAAGATATCTTTCGGGATGCGACAACCATCCATGCGGCGGACACGGCCAAGCCAGCGTAGTCTGCGCTATCTAAGCAGTGTATACATGCTTTGAAGGCCAGCATGTGACAATAGCTCGACATTTATCCTTCCACAAAATACCGGGGATGGGGCGTCGACACCGTAGATGTAAGGTATTGAGCCTTTTTTTTGTTGTTGCTTAGCATGGGTTGTCCATGTCTCGCTGCTATATAGAAGTGTGCTGGTGACGCAGGCGATATATACCGCAGCTTAGGTCTTCGTTGTGAGTTTGGAGTTTCCACAAACACGTAGCGTGGGGCGGGCAAAGGTGGCTGCAGCTTTACCAATGCGGCCTTCAATTTTTGTGTCTAGAGAGAGTTTGTCACCTGTATTGAGTTTTATTCCCTATCCTTATAAGGCGCGTTTATTCGCATCTTTCTAGGTATGTGCCCGTTTGCGGGTCGCCTGATTCGAACTGAGGTTGCCGAGCGCGTCTGCGCATGTCCAGAACTGTGGGTGGTTTTTGGAAATGATTTCCGTTCTGAAGTGTACCGTAGATTTTCATGCAGAGCAGACCGTTTTGATACGTCTGTGATCTGTGGTTGGGATATTGGCTATCCTCATGTGTGTTAGCTTGGCTAACGAGGATTCCCTTTGATGATTCTACTTGCCTGGAGGCATATATGTGTGTGGTGATATTTCTGAACGAAGGTAACTGAGCTCTTATTATCAATATGTACAGTCTGCTAAGATTCTGACATTGTCGCACCATCTTCACGCAGTGAGAGCCCCCTTTCTACTAGGAAATTCACCAGGTATCTTCATACCTTAAAGTTATATGATTCGGGTCACCCTAGACCCAGAGAACAGTTCCTTTACTCCTATAAACTTCGCTATGTTAGCGTCTATACCTTTTCTGGAGGCTAGGCTTAGGTACGCCTACAAAAGGTCAACCTGAACGGTACTCATAACCCGCCATGTTCGTATGGTCCGTGGTAGAACTATGTACGCCCTTGATTTACTAATATCAGGGTGGATTTGATTACACTCTTGGAGTATTGCTATGGAGCTGATATTATTGTAAGCGATAGTCAGGAAGATCGACTTACTGATTCCTGTACGATCTACTGATGAAATTATTATTATGCCTTGTTGCTGTATCCTACATTGACTGTGACCTATGTTCATCCATGTAAACGTAACCGTCGTTGTGGCGTCTTAATAAATGATCATAAAACGTCACCAGCAGTTAAAAGCTTATATGACTTCCTTCCTGTGAGTCAGTGACGTCCTATGTGGACTGTATCTTCATTTGTACCTACATCTTACCTACATCAAGCATACATACCAGACAAGACACCCTACTACACAACCTGCAACATCCATGGTGTCTAAGGAGGACCAGTATGGGCTTTCCAGCATTACAACTGTAACAGTCCCAGTATAGCTCATTACATCTGGTAAAACAACCTTCTACATTTGGTGGCCATAAGCTGGTTTGATCTGGTGCCAGCATACACGGGGTCCCTTACCCGCTACATTCTACAGTCGACAGTCAACATACAACAATATCTTCAAGACATCTACATTTACAGAATCCTGATAGTACTCGGCGTTGCCCGGTAGCTCGTTTGAAATTACAACTTTTGCCTGAGCCTGATTCAAGAAAAGTGACAGTACCCGGCGTTGCAGCATACATTGCCAGTTGTAACGTTCCTTCGAAGGTCAAGTACCGGGATAATCGATTTGTTTTTGGATAAGAAGGCCAAGTTCCGAAACAACACTACCAGTACTACATCAGAAGCTCAAGTTTGTACCATCGTCTTAGCAGTTTCGATGCAAGTTCAGATGTGCTATCAACGTTGGATCTTCAATCCTTAGAATGCTGATTGCCACCTGTCTGTTGCTGTGCTGACGATTGGATTTGCATAAGTTAAGTGGCCTGTTTTGTTTGTGAACTGTGCCCTTATACTTCTACTGAGCCTTCTGTATTCTCATTCTTTTGTTATATGTTACATGTTATATGTTTATATGTTATTTGTTTATATTTCAGCGGGTTTTCGGTTGGGCGGTGTCTCCTTTAGAACATACCACGTGACAGAGGTCTTCTATTGAGAGCGTTTTCTTTAAGGACTCTGCAAATTTCCTTTGCGAAATTTGCTAGCGACTTTAGTTGCTATATTTATTTAGTTGTGACGACATGTGCAGTTTTGTTTTCGGTATTTTTTCGCATTCTTTAGTTTTGTTTTGATTTGTTTGTATTTCTAGGTCTCCCCTTTCTATTATTTAGTTCTATACAATTTTATATTTATACACTGTGGTGTCATGTGTTTTGTTTCATTTTTTCGCAGATATCATCACATTCTTTGTGATATTTTCTTTACTTTTTGCTGTTCATTTTAGTTGATTTCTGCGAATGTTTTCGTATTGTTTTTGATCTTTGTTCATTGTTTATATTGTTGTTAGTTATCATTCATTATTAGCTGTGGAATACACTGATGATAATTAATTGATGGATTATGCTGATGCACTATTAGCTGTGTAATACAATTGATGGATTATGCTAATGCACTATGCTGATGATAAATAACTAAAATAACTGGTGAATAGTGTTATGCACTATTAGCTGTGAAGTGCACCTATGATAAAGAATTGACTGATGATATTGTTATAAAGTTCATAATACAAGTTCTTTGCCAAAGACTTGTTTCCCACAGAGATTGGGGTAATGTGATGTGATTATACAAGTGCTTGATTTAAGACTTGTTACCATTAAGATTGAAATAAGATAGTTAATTATTTCAGGTTTTTGTGACTCATATTGTTAGACAATATGTCTACACTTGAGTACTTTATTGAGCAAGGGAAATCCCTTGGCAAGACTGGTGATAAATTGGAAGAGTATGCAAATACTCAATGGACTAAAGCACTAAAGTCTGAGGAGAAAAGACAAAAAGAGGAAAATAAAAGATTAGACAGAGAAGCTGAGCAAAAGAAGATAGATGCTGAGAATCTGAGACTGCAGATGCAGGCAGATGAAAGAAAATTCCAGATGGAAATGGAAAAATAGAAAACAGAAGCTGAAGCTGAGGATAAAAGATTGGACAAAGAAGCTGAGGAGAGAAAAATCCAGCTACAATTGGATGCTGAGAATAAAAGATTGGACAAAGAAGCCGAGGAGAGAAAAATCCAGCTACAATTGGATGCTGAGAATAAAAGACGAGAAAGAGGCTGAAAATAAAAGTCTAGAGAGAGAGGCTGAAAATAAAAGACTACAAGCCGAGGCTGAAGAAAGAAGGTTACAAAGAGAGGCTGATGAGAGAAAAGCAAAAATGGAGCATGAAGAAAAACTCTTAGCTTTAGAGTTGGAGAAGTTGAAATTGATGAACATGGGTAATGCTCATGATCCCAATAAGGTGTCAGATAAGTCTAATGCTAGTACTTTTAAGATTAAACTACCAGCATTCAGTCCTTCTAGTGATGACATAACGTTCTATCTGGACAGATTTGAACGATCATGTAGAACACATAACATAGACAAATCACTATATGTTGATCAATTGTCAAATATATTAAAAGGTGAAGCTCTGAGTATGCTAAGCATGGTAGATGATCCTGACAAGAACAATTATGAAGTTGTCAGGGCAGCTTTGTTAAAGAAATACCAACTTAACGAAGACGGCTATCGTCTGCAATTTAAAAATATGTTGCCAGAAACTGGAGTAGAATTCTCTGAGTTTATTGCAAAAATACGTCTCACTTTTACACGTTGGGTTGAGCTGTCTAAGACAGAACATACTTTTGAAGCACTAATGGACTTAATACTTAGAGACAAAGTCATGTCTTCTGTCAATGAGTCTTTTCTTGCTTTCCTTCATGAGCGTAAACCTAAAACCATAAAAGAAATGGAAGAATTCTGTTGCCAATATGTCACTGCGCACCCTCACATAACCATTAGTAACTCTAAAGTGAAAGAAGGTTTGCCAGTTGCTTCGGCAGCACCATATGGTCCAAACTTTGTTCGTAAATTCCAAGGTACTCAACAAAATTTTGATAGGAAGAGTAACCGTAATTATGCTCAGAATTATGGCAATCAATCTCATGGTGATTCTTCTTCGAAGAACTGGAGACGAGCTGACAGTCCTCGTTATTGTCCTCCTAATAATTATAGACATTTTAGAAGAGGCTATAATAATAGAGGCTATTCCTCGCGGAGGCCTCAAAACCAATTTAATAGATGTTCTCATCAATGTGGACATGATAATAATAACTATGGAAACTGGAGTCCAAACCAGGATAACAGTTACAATAGAGAACACAATGATAACTTCAGAGGTAATAATGGTCGCGGTAGATCTATATATAAAAAAAGAGATATCAACAAGCAAACTCTGTACAACAAGAATCTCAGGGAGCCTGTAATCAGGTTGTTGATAATTAAAAACTCTGACGCTGTCACATGTTCTGCCTTTGACTTTGGGAGAGCAAACAAATGCCCCCAATGCAGTACTTTGTTCGAACCGACTACCGTAACTACTTTAAGCTGTGGTCACCCTCTTCCCGCTCTTCCTGCTGCAGTTGCGCATGACGGGAGAGGTTCTCTGATCCTACATAAGGGTCTAGTAAATAATAATCCGGTCTCAGTCCTTTTTGATTCCGGATGCACCACTATTGGTGTTAGACAATCTCTTGTAGATCCATCTTGTGCTACAGGAAAAGTAATTAAATGTGTCACATTTGGCGGCACTTTAGAGAAATATCCTACTGCTGTAATTCACATTGCCACTCCTTTCTTTACGGGAGATGTGCACGCTTGTCTCTTACCTAATCCTATTGCGGACCTTATTATCGGTCGTATTCACGGAGTTAGGGAATGTACCCCACAGCAGATTGCTGCTTGGGAAGATCATAATATGCAAGCTACCAATGCGGTGGTTACAAGAGCACAAGCTCTACAGACACCTCAAACTTCATTGCCTAGTAATAATGAAGTGCATAGCCAAGATAGTCACTTGATTATTTCTCGTGACTCTTTCATAAATTACAAGAAGAAGATCCTTCTCTAAAGAGATTCTTCATTCTAGCAAAAAAAGGTGATCCAAATCAAAATACAAATCGTAAATCTTGGATTACTGTGAAGAACGGCGTACTTGTACGTATGGTACAAGAATCGACTACGTCTGCACATTCTCAAATTCTTGTTCCTAAGAGTATGAGATTGCAAATATTGCAACATGCTCATGACTCACAATGTGCTGGACATATGGGTTTTTCCCGTACAAAGTCGAGAGTCCTTGCGGCTTTCTTTTGGCCTTTTGTGAACAAGGACATACGTATTTACTGCCGATCTTGCAAAGTATGTCAGGAGGTCAAATCTAGAGGACCACGACATGCTGCGCCTATCCAGGCTGCTGACATCCCTATTCGGCCATTTCAGAAAATGGCAATAGATATTATTGGCCCTTTTAAGATCAAGTCGGCCAGAGGACATCAATTTATTCTTACATGTGTCGATATGTGCACACGTTGGCCAGAGGCTATACCTCTTAAGAGCATTTCCACTGCCGATATCGCAGACGCTCTTTGGCTGATATTTTCTCGTTTGGGTTTCCCCAGAGAAATATTGTCAGACCATGGCACTCAACTGATATCTGACACTATGTCACAAGTAATGTCCACCTTACACATTAAAAGATCTCTCAGTAGTATCTATCACCCAATGTCTAATGGGTTAGTTGAGCGTTTGAATAGAACACTCAAGACTTTACTTGGTAAGATAACTGAAGATCATCCTCAAGATTGGGACAGGGTTTTACCCGCGGCTCTCTTTGCTTATAGAGAGGTCCCTAATGAACACACAGGATTTTCTCCCTTTGAACTTGTCTTTGGCGCGCGACCGCGCGGCCCTATGTCTTTACTCCACGATCTTATCACTGCCGATGATATTAGCGATGACACACAATCTTCATATGAGTATGTCATTGCTCTGAGGCAAAAGATCATTGAGGCATGCAAACTAGCAACTTCTTCATCAGAAATTGCTAAAGAAAAGGCAAGGCAGTTTGCAAATAAGAATAGATGTCTACGACAACTTTGTCCTGGTGACAAAGCATTCGTCCTACTCCCTAGTAGGGAAAATAGACTTCTTATTGCATGGAAGGGTCCGTATACAATAGTCTCAAGAATTTCCGATGTTGACTATGTTGTCGATATTGATGGAAAGCATAAAACTTTCCATATCAACATGCTGACGGAATTTCATGAACGTCCAGACTATTTGCTGCCTATTTTCCAGGCGACGGACGATTCTCCAGTACCTCATGGTCATTATTCATCCCTGTCAGTAATACAGGATGAGGAAACTACTTTTTCTGATGTCAATCTTCCTCTTCCTGTGGTTCCACTACATTCCACGGAATCTTGGAAAAACGTTACTGTTTCTCCTAATCTTTCCGCTGAGGAACATCGACAAGTCTCTTCGATGTTACAAACATTCCAGGATGTCCTAACTGATATCCCTGGACACACACATGTCATAGAACATGACATAATTCTTACTGACAAGAATCCTATTAGGGTTAGACCTTATCCTATCCCTATTCACTTTCAATCACAAGTCGAAAAAGAATTAGATGAAATGATTCAATTAAACATAATTGAACCATCGACTTCACCATATTCTTCTTCCATGGTTATTGTCCGGAAGAAGGACAAGAACATACGCATTTGCGTTGATTATCGCAAATTGAATCAAGTCACAAAGTTCGATGCTGAACCGATGCCTTTATTAGAAGATCTACTTATTAGGCTTTCTAATTCTAGATTCTTCACTAAACTTGACTTGTCTAAAGGTTATTGGCAAGTGCCTTTAGCAGATCGTGCCAAACCTCTTACTGCTTTCTCAACACCCAGGGGTTTGTTTCAATGGAATGTTATGCCTTTCGGCCTTATGAACGCCCCTGCGACTTTCGTACGCATGATGCGTCGAATTCTTTCACATCGTTCAGATGTCATTGCATACTTAGATGATATCTGTCTCTTCAGTGATTCCTGGGAAGATCACTACTTGGGTTTATATGAATTACTGTCTACGCTACGCGAGCATAATTTGACAGCAAAACCCTCTAAAGCCTATATTGGGTTTGGTGAAATCTCTTTCCTGGGTCATCGTGTTGGTCATGGTCTTTTGAAGACAGAAGACCACAATACGTCTAAAATACTGAACATCTCTGTACCTAAGACGAAAAAAACAAGTTCGTAGTCTCTTGGGTTTAGTTCAATTTTATGGGAGATTCATTCCGAATCTATCTTCAATTATGGCACCCCTTTCAACGCTGTTGAAGAAAGGATCGCCTAATCTGGTTCGTTGGTCTCAAGAATGCCAATCTTCCTTGGACCAGATTAAGAATATATTCTCATCTCCTCCCATCTTAAGATTACCTACTCTTGATAGGACTTTTGTTCTTAGGAGTGATGCTTCATCCACTGGGATCGGGGCAGCACTTATGCAGGAGTATTCAGAAACTCTGCATCCTGTAATGTACATTTCTAGGAAACTAAATGCGGCAGAGAGGAATTATTCGGTTCTAGACCGTGAGTTATTGGCTATGGTTTGGTCAATTCTCAAATTACAGAGATTCCTTCTGGGCGCGCATTTCATTCTAGAAACTGACCAAAAAGCTCTTACAGCTATTCAAACTAAGAACTTGAAGAGTTCGAGATCCACTCGATATGCCATTGCTCTTCAACCTTTTCACTTCACGGTACGAGCTATCCGTGGTTCGGATAATGTGATGGCAGACATTCTGTCTAGATGCCCACATGATTCCAACTAATATTTCTGTCCTATATTTCCAGATATACTACGGATCCATAACACTCCTATATTATAAACATACATTAGCACACCTGTCCTCACTTTATGTGAACTCATGCTATTGTGCATTGTCATTTTCTTCGTCTGTTACCGTCTTTGGTATAACAGAGGAAGGCTAAGTAGGCAATATAAGGGCCTAAAGTTCACTCGGCCACAATTATTAATAATAATGTATTGTATATTAGGAATCCTAATGGTTGTTAAATAGGATTATATTGGTTGTATTTTCTCAGCAAGTCACTGATGTTCTGAGAAGATACCTTACTCCTTGTCAAACAAGATGAATTATGAAGTGCTTACTTACCCTTGGAACGACAGAAGATGTGTTCCGTTAGTCTTTGACCTGATGCTTCTTCGATCATCGACTCTTGTATATTATATTATAATATTTACATGCTTAGATAAATGTGCTATTTCCTTTAACATATGTACATCTCGATAAGGCGGTACTAGAATAATATCACCGCTATTTTCATAATGCTTTATTGTTATTACATTTGCATATATATGTATATATATATATATAACTTGTACTTACATGCTAGCGTGACCAGCTATGTGATGTATGTTGGTAGCACCTCCCCGATATATATATATTTTTGGAGAAAGATTTTTTCTCTAATGAGATATATTCTCACATAACACTCTATGTGTTGATTTAGCCTCATGTTAGGTAGTTATCTATTTGTCCGCGCATCATTTGTGCGTTTTTGAGCTGCTTCTAGCTCTTGGATATTTAAAAAAAAAAAAAAAAAGTTTCGTTTTTTTTTAAATCGGGAGGTCGCGGTAGTATGTTGCGAACAGAATCCGCTTGCACAAACCTTGTCTGGTAGTCAAGGGGATGTAACTCGTTAATAACTGGGTCTACTTTTTAACCTTGGTTGTTACCTGTTCTTGTGACTTAAACTGCCGTTCTATTCTTAGACCGACGGCAGGCAGTTCTCCTTGTATGGTCAGAAATCTTAAAGATTTCTTGGAATGCTTTCCAACCTGTATTGAGTTTTATTCCCTATCCTTATAAGGCGCGTTTATTCGCATCTTTCTGGGTATGTGCCCGTTTGCGGGTCACCTGATTCGAACTGAGGTTGCCGAGCGCGTCTGCGCATGTCCAGAACTGTGGGTGGTTTTTGGAAATTATTTCCGTTCTGAAGTGTACCGTAGATTTTCATGCAGAGCAGACCGTTTTGATACGTCTGTGATCTGTGGTTGGGATATTGGCTATCCTCATGTGTGTTAGCTTGGCTAACGAGGATTCCTTTTGATGATTCTTCTCGCCTGGAGGCATATATGTGTGTGGTGATATTTCTGAACGAAGGTAACTGAGCTCTTATTATCAATATGTACAGTCTGCTAAGATTCTGACATTGTCGCACCATCTTCACGCAGTGAGAGCCCCCTTTCTACTAGGAAATTCACCAGGTATCTTCATACCTTAAAGTTATATGATTCGGGTCACCCTAGACCCAGAGAACAGTTCCTTTACTCCTATAAACTTCGCTATGTTAGCGTCTATACCTTTTCTAGAGGCTAGGCTTAGGTACGCCTACAAAAGGTCAACCTGAACGGTACTCATAACCTGCCATGTTCGTATGGTCCGTGGTAGAACTATGTACGCCCTTGATTTACTAATTACAGGGTGGATTTGATTACACTATTGGAGTATTGCTATGGAGCTGATATTACTGTAAGCGATAGTCAGGAAGATCGACTTACTGATGCCTGTACGATCTGTTGATGAAATAATTATTATGCCTTGTTGCTGTATCCTACATTGACTGTGACCTATGTTCATCCATGTAAACGTAACCGTCGTTGTTGCGTCTTAATAAATGATCATAAAACGTCACCAGCAGTTAAAAGCTTATATGACTTCCTTCCTGTGAGTCAGTGACGTCCTATGTGGACTGTATCTTCATTTGTACCTACATCTTACCTACATCAAGCATACATACCAGACAAGACACCCTACTACACAACCTGCAACATCCATGGTGTCTAAGGAGGACCAGTATGGGCTTTCCAGCATTACAACTGTAGCAGTCCCAGTATAGCCCATTACATCTGGTAAAACAACCTTCTACAGGGGCTCAGAAAATACTAGCAAATTTCGTTTTCCTCACAGAAGGGACGGGAAGATAAAAAGTTCATGACAACTTAGATGATCATAGGCTGGACCTTGTAATCTTCAACTAGTGCTGGGTCTTGTAGTCTTCAACTAGTGCTGGGTCTTTGTGACGGTATTGCTTCCCCTCCTTTGCAGTAGTGGTCCAACAGTGACCTAACTCAAGAGTATCTAATATAGGCTTCAATGGAGTCTATTTGTATATAAAATTACTCTTCTCAGAAATGTAGATAGAAGAGTAGTAAAGCTTCTATCACATGGGAGTCTTCACAAGAAATTCAGGTAAGCGAAAACAATGCTGGCTGTCACTAAGCACGTTAATTCTGTAACCTGCCGACCACTTTTGTGAAGAATTTTAGCACTTATTTATCAGCTCGTTAAGCCCCCCACCCCTGATTTACTCAGTGGAACTCTCTTATTCAAGTATAGCTCTGTTTAGAATGTGTATAGTAAGTGACTGAGACAAACATGCAGTAACATAATCAAATCGAAGTTAATTTTGTAACATTACAAATAACAAAATTTAATAATCACTTTAGTTTTAACAGTTTGAAAATAATTTGAATAGTTATGGATAAAGAAAAGCTATCATCCTCGTATTTGGGGATTGCAAAAAGGGTAAGAAAGTTCAGATGGCAGCATGTATTTGAACTTAGCTGCCAATTACGGTTCTGTCTTTCCACACTGATCAGTCATCTCTGGTCAAGGTTGCCGGGTGTAGCTCGTCTCCCAGAAACTTCAAGGAAAGTCTACACAGTGTTTTTTGTCTTAAAGCATATGCCACTGATCCCGTCTTGTTTCAGAAATAGTACGTTCTGCTGGTACCACCAATAACTGTGATAGAAGAATATAAAAGAACGCTCTTCTGAGTATTGCGTTCTCCGACACAGTTATGTGTTCCCCCCCCCCCCCCCCCGTCTTCTATTTCACCATCCAACTTAACTCAGAGTTTACCCTCGATGAGAATTAAATTTAATCCCTCGGGATAAAACTTGCTTTATATTTAAACTGAATAGCTGTAGCTTTACATTGCACTTAAATGAAAAAAGGTTAAACGTACAGATATAATATGTTTTACATTTACACTTGTAGAAAAGTTTGAAACTTCTATTAATTAAAATGAATATTTTTCCATGGACATTTACACTGGTTTAAAGCGTGAAACCGTACATTAATTTTAAAGTGAATATGTTTATAGGGACATTTACACTGCTTTGAAAATGTAAGTCTTATGCTTAGAATGGACATCATTTCTTTTCATCTTTCCCTTCTTGCTCCATAGGGAACCTGGTACTACTTTGTGCTTTTAGTTCTCTTTACGAAACTATCAATAAAGCAATCACCAGCCCGTGCAGTGGTGGTTCATGAATCATCATTCTATACGTGTTTCTTCAATTTCCTAGTCCCGGTTGTTCCTTGTTAAAATTTGAAAGAGATTTCCTGTGCTTTATGTCTTATCTGGTTCTCCAATAAAAGGTCCGGAAAACAATTAGGAATTATGAGTCTAGTTCTTCACTCTGGCGAAGGTCTGATGTCTTGGCGAGCGAGAAATCACAGAGAAATAAAACTGGGAAATAAAAAGCCTATATTCCCTTCAGTGATGTTATAAATCTAATCAGAAAGATCCAATCATTTGAAATCATGCAGGATAGGCTGTGATATTTCAAAATACTCACACATGAAATAAGGTGCGTGCCTGCAAAGGTCACGTATTACCATATATGGACATCTGATGCCTTGTATACACTCTTACAAACACATTTGTAGACTCATATTGTCTAAAATGTAATAAATCCATGATTACTTTTTAACCAAGGACCGGAAGCAATTACATCACATTTGTCTGCCCACCCGTGTCACACAGACGGTAATGTCGTCTTATCAGCGGTTCAATCTAAACGCCGGTGACTATCTTATCTCGCTCTTCGTAGGATGGGATGACCAGGTAACAAACCGGTGACATATTTGCCAGGAGTGTTACAACTGTGATAGTTATCACATACGCGGTGATTTGATAAAATCACATATCTGCTACTTAGCAGACAAATAAAGAAAGAAAGAAAGAAAGAAAGAAAAGTGCGATAATTGACAGCACCTAATAAAAATCAGAACCACAAATGTACCAATACTGCCGGAGAGCACCAAAGACCGATAGAGGTCGCTCCGTTTCGTCACAGTCTTGTAATCTTCAACTAGTGCTGGGTTTTGTAGTCTTCAGCTTGTGCTGGGTCTTGTAGTCTTCAACTAGTGTTGGGTCATGTAGTCTTCAACTAGTGTTGGATCTTGTTTTCAACTAGTGTTGGGTCTTGTAGTCTACAACTGGTGTTATGTCTTGTCTTCAACTAGTGCTGAGTCTTGTAGTATTCAACTAGTTTTTGGTCTTATCAAAGAATTCTAAAATTATAAGTGACAGATCAGAAGTATTTGGGCAACTTTAAAACTTAAAAAAAGTAAACCCGCATTTTAAGTACAAAGACTGGAAACTTAATGGACCAAGATTGAAGTATTTGGGAAACTTTAAAACTTAAAAAAGTAAACCCGCATTTTTAAATACGAAGACTGGAGTCCTAAGGAATTAGATCACCCGTCATAAGAGGAATATTAAATTTCCCGACCAAGTGATTCGAAAGCATCTAACCTAAGTTGCTAATGTCCATTCTAAACTGTGGCAGGAGATTGTGTTCCCAAAAGTTACTTTGAGGTAAGTGTAAACATTTATTTTACAAATGTGAATTTGATACGTTTTTCTTGCTATGTGGTTATATATGAGGCTGGCAACCTCAACATATGAAAAGAGTATATTCATTAACCCCTACAGCAAGCGCTGGCGATTGTTTCTTGATAGTCGTACAGAAAACCGACAGCAGAGGTGACCCCAGACTCCGACTGTAGCAGTGATGAGTGATGATTACATCACATGTGCCTCAAGTGTATCATATCATTTTGTGAGATATATACCATGCTAATTTTAATTCAGGCAAATCATTGATTTCGCGCTGTCCAAGCACATATTTTCCCAGTTTAAGACACAGAAGAATATTGGTGATTTCTAATCATCTTCCATGAGTTACGCTGTGTATTTAAAAAAAAATTTAATTATTCAGAAAGACTAATATTGGTGGGTGGACAGCGAAACAATGCGCTTGTTAATTTGCAGCCCACAAATGTACTTAGCAGAGGCATTTGTTCTTAATATTTTGTCTAATAGTTCGTGGAACGAAGCTATCAGACAGTTCGTGGAACGAAGCTATCAGACAGTTCGTGGAACGAAGCTATAGACAGTTCGTGGAACGAAGCTATCAGACCGTTCGACGAACGAAGCTATCAGACTGTGAAGTGTCATCATCACAAAAAGAATTGACGAAACCAAGGCTGCAGGACTCATACCAGATAAGTGCTTGTAAAAGGCACCAGCAAACGGACATTAAATTTTAATTTAAATCCTCAAACTCAGACGCCTAGCTGAGCTACAATTGGATGAGGTCCAGTGCGTATTCCGAGCCAACCGAAGTACTCAAGACCTAATCTTCACACTCAGACAGCTGAGTGAAAAGGCTCTTGAGTATAAGAGTGAGATCCACCTCTGTTTCATAAATCTGGAAAACGCGTTTGAAAGGGTCTCCTGGAGCAAACTTTGGGACTGTTTGGCAAGAAGAACATTCCAGCACCTCTGATTCATGCTATACAGATCTTCTACAAGTCTTGCAGAAATTATGTGTGGACAGCAAACCATAAGTCAGAAGAGTTCAGGACCAGCACTGGTGTAAGACAAGGTGATATCCTGTCACCTTATCTTTTCATACTCCTCATGGACGTTGTCATCAAGGCATGTAAGGAGAGAACAAGAAAGTATTCAGTGGGGTACTGGAAGATGAGACAGGTCTGTATTTCAGAGCTGGCATTTGCTGATGATGTTGCCCTGATTGCTAAATCAGAGACACATCTCCAATCCAACATGCAAGTCTGGAAGGAAGAGCTGGAGAAGAGAGGGGTGGTCACAAGCAGCTCTAACACAAAATCCATGGTGATATCACGAGAAGAAAGAAGACATCAGATTAAGCTGGGAGAATAGGTCCTGGAACAGGTCGACCACTTTAAATATCTCGGAGCTATTATAGACCGAAAGGGAGGCATCAAAGAAAAGTTGGCCACTCGAAAAGCAGAAACTGGGAGACTTTTTCAGGCCATAAATCGAGGATTCCTCAGCAAGAGAGAGGTTGGTAAGAAAACGAAGATGGCTGTATACCGCTCCACCTATGTCCCAGTCTTGACATATGGATGCGAGTCATGGGCACTGACTACAACCCACAAAAGCCAGATCCAAACCTCAGAAATGAGGTATCTGAGGAAGGTGGTTGAAGTAACAAGAAGAGACATGGTCCGCAACCAGACGATACGTCAAGGCCTAAAATCCCACCCGCTGCAGACCCAAGTAGAACAGTCCCAACTAAGATGGTTTGGCCATGTCTGCAGAATGGGAGAAGATCAGCTACCACGACAAGCATGAGAAACAAAGAGCCAGGGATCCAGACCCCCAGGACGACCCAGAGTCCGCTGGGAGGACAACATTAGACAATATTTGAAGGACCGCGGACTAGAATGGAACCAGGCCAGGAGGTAGAAAGCCGATAGGATAGTCTGGCGCTCTCTCTTCCAAACCTCTACACCTCACGGTAGAAGGGGAACGACTAAGTAAGTAAGTAAGTCTTAACAACTAGTGCTGTGTCTTTAGTCTTCAACTAGTGCTGGGTCTTGTAATCTTCAACTAGTGCTGGGTCTTGTAGTCTTCAACTAGTGCTGGGTCTTGTAATCTTCAACTAATGTTGGATCTTGTGGTCTTCAACTAGTGTTGGGTCTTGTAGTCTTCAACTAGTGTTGGACCTTGTAGTCTTCTACTAGAGTTGGGTCTTGTAGTCTTAAACTAATGTTGGGTCTTGTAGTCTTAAACTAATGTTAGGTCTTGTAGTCTTAAACTAATGTTGGGTCTTGTAGTCTTCAACTAGTGCTGGATTTTTTAGTCGTCAACCAGTGCCAGACTAAATTGAAATATCATATACCTGTCTCTGTTTTCATATTTTGTGGAGCCACTTCAACCAGTGAAGAAAATGAATGAAATAACCAAAAAACAAATGTTAAAGAATGTCAGTGAACAGATCAAAAATAAATTAATAAATAAACAAGGAACAAAAAAACTAGGGTTAAAAAAGCAATAGAGAAATGTAATTCCTAGATGTAAAAAATACATTGTGTGAAATGATATTTGCGACAGTGTTAAGGCATGCAACATTTGATGGTTATTATTATGTTGTAATATTAAAGCTGTCTTTGTTTGTAGACCTACTATGGAATGTAACATTTGATGTTTGTAGACCTATTGTGACCAGAAACATTTGATTTTTGTAGACCTATTGTGACCTGTAACATTTGATGTTTGTAGACCTATTGTGACCTGTAACATTTGATGTTTGTAGACCCATTGTGACCAGTAACATTTGATTTTTGTAGACCTATTGTGACCTGTAACATTTGATGTTTGTAGACCTATTGTGACCTGTAACATTTGATGTTTGTAGACCTATTGTGACCTGTAACATTTGATATTTGTAGACCTATTGTGACCTGTAACATTTGATGTTCTTAGACCTATTGTGACCTGTGACAATTGATGTTTGTAGACCTGTAGTGACCTGTAACATCTGATGTTTGTAGACCTATTGTGACCTGTAACATTTGATGTTTATAGACCTATTGTGACCTGTAACATTGGATGTTCTTAGATCTATTGTGACCTGTGACATTTGATGTTTGTAGACCTATTGTGACCTGTAACATTTGATGTTTGTAGACCTATTGTGACCTGTAACATTGGATGTTCTTAGATCTATTGTGACCTGTGACATTTGATGTTTGTAGACCTATTGTGACCTGTAACAGTTGATGTTTGTAGACCTATTGTGACCTGTAACATTTGATGTCTATAGTCAGGTCGTGGTATCTGTAGAGGAATGTGTGGAATGAACGTAGAAAGGGACACAGAGATAGACAGAATAAAGAAAACGAAAAAGAATTGAATGACAGAAATTAAGTAATGCAAACACATAAAGGCACACATGTAGATGTATCATATATATTCTCATACACACATATATTAACAAACACACACACACACATATTTTCCTATGCACTCATATATTCACGTACACACATAATTTCCTATGGACACACATATTCCCATAAACACACATATACATGTACAAACATTAATATATTTATTTAGACACATAGGCAAATACACTAAAACCCATGTACACATTAACATATACATACTAACATACGTGCACATAAACATGCATTTACATGTACGTACTGACACATGCACACATACACCGCGTGCATTCATATCTGTATACCAACACGTATGCACTTACGTAAACACATACACATTTACACATATAAACAAATACAGTATAAACAGACACTTCAACAAATTACATAAACATGTTCGTGACGACGTTTCATCTATCTCTCCATATCTGCACCATTTACACACACTCACGCACACACACTCGATGTTTTAAAATATCCTAAATTAACCGCACAGACAGAAACCCACCGGAATAAAGCAGACGCGATGAAGGAGTCATGGCAGCACTCACTGTATAGTGGAGTGGGGGGAAGAACCGAAGGGGAAACCTTATTTTTTGCTTGGGAGAGTGAAGCTATCGGAAATTGTATTCTGTTTTAAATAAGAAAATAAAAGGGGGAGCGGGTGGTAGATGAAATTTACCGTGGCTGTTGTAGCGAAAAATAAAAGTATTAAAAAAAAGAGTAAAAATCAAACAGGCGAGCGGGGCGGGGAAGTGTGTAGACAAAGTTGTTGCCACGCTGTTGTCCGGTCACGTGTTGGTGAGAAACTTGACGGAAGCGTGCGAGAAGACGTTATTTCAACTGTGCATGAAGGAAACGCCATGACCTTGGAGATTCTGGAGTTTTCAGGAAGAATATTTCTGACAGCCAGTCTCAAAAGGATGCCCCCTGTGTCTTTGTGCAGCTGTCGTGTGCTCGGTGCCAGACTGTGAACTCTTGAACTGATACAGTTTCAGGTCACGGACACAAGTTATCCAGGGTAAGTGATGGCAATCTCGGCTATATTCTGTATATTCGTCAAATCTTGCAGAAAACAATGGCTCGAGAGGGTTTTCCCACCTGATGAACAAGAGACATTGTTTTCTGCCAGTTATTTCAACATTCAAAAAACTTTTTTTCTCCCTTCACTCGGCCGTGTCCGCCTGTGTTCGCAGTTGATGTTCTCGTGCATGTTCTCTACTTCCATACAAAAACTAGTCCAGAAAACCTTTCAGGTTAATATTACTTTAAAAACAAAAACGTGTGACAAGGGAAGTAACAGTCCTAGCAACAAAAGTGACAGTGACAAGAACTAACGAGAGAATTAGAAACAGTTTGACATAAGTCAGCGTCCAGTAAGTTAACTCGCATTTCAGCGGACAATAATAGTGTTACACAACTATTGAGGGGGGAAAAGAGTTGGGGGGGGGTGATTAAAATAATATATTGTAAAGCGATACGCGGGCAACGAGTGGTGGTACAGTGGTTAGAGCCCTTGCTTCTGGAGGCAAAGTTACCAGGTTCGAAACCTAGTAGCGTCACGCTTCATGGACAGCGAGAAAGTGAACCACTCACTCCAAGTCATAATGCTGGGTATAGTATAATTTATAAATATTACACACACATAAAGGTATGTTTCCAGGCACTCGTGAGAAATAAAGAAGTAGAAAACTAGACAACAGAAAAACAACAGACGTGAGTGGCTTACCGGGGAATCGAACACAGGACCTTCTGTATTTCTCAGCAGTGCCTGAAAACATACCTTTATGTGTGTGTAATATTTAATATTTATTTACTGTTTACAGGCCTGTGGTTTCCCTTCTTTACGTGTTTAAATATAGTATAATAAAGTGTCTAACACTTTACACCCCTACGGCAGTGTCTGCGATGAGACTATCTTTACCTTAAGGTGAAGCTGCACAAAAAAGTATTCTACTTGGGATGCGTCAAGCCACACAGACAAAAGCTGGTCTTCATATAAAATAACAGACCTCGCTACCGAGTATCACAAAGTCATTTGTACAGACCTCGCTACCGAGTATCACAAAGTCATTTGTATCAAAGGCCAAATGATAACAGTAATAACAATAATAATAAAGTCAGAGAACGGCATGGCTATAAGTGAGAAAAGCTGCGATATCGATGTAAGTGAGCTAGATAGGTCAGTGTAAATATAAGTGAGCTAGATAGGTCACTGTAGATATAAGTGAGCTAGGTAGGTCACTGTAGATATAAGTGAGCTAGGTAGGTCACTGTAGATATAAGTGCGCTAGATAGGTCAGTGTAGATATAAGTGAGCTAGATAGGTCACTGTAGATATAAGTGAGTGTTAATGTAGGATGTAGCCACCGAATGTTAATGCTGAATGTAGGAGGTCAAACCTGGACAGTACAATGTTGTGGTGTATATTTGGGTCACCAAGCGTTGAGGCGCTGACAGGGTGTAATGTTGACTCTCTCTCAAACACCATACAGGCTATCAAGTGCGTAGTGCTCGTAGAAGTGTGTGGGTTGACATGATGTGTAGGTGAGTAGACATCAGATAAGATGGTAGACACGAATGCGTATAGGCTCTTGGACAAATTCACGATGCACCCACTCAACCACATGTAGAAGTCAGTAAACGTTGGTAATACTGATGACCTTTTTAACAATTTATTACGAGACATACGGTGACATCAACAGCACAGTCAATTGCACATTGATCAGGGACATCACATACATGGTAATGGTTGAAAACATCTGGCATCACAAATCTTGATCAGCCCATAGATCAGGATGCTAATGACAATGGTCTGCCAATCTACGTTCTGCTCATACTGAAGCTCAGGTACCCCTGACTAAGCGCGTCAGGTACCTCTAGCAAGTATGCCGCACGGCAAAGGCGGGCTCCCAATTTCTTAACAAAAATCTTTGGCTCTTCTGGCATCACACGCCAGGTACTTCTTCTGGTGAAGAATATAGGCCGCGAAAGGCGGGCCTCTGTGGCGACAGAATCAGGCCGCAAGTAGCGGGCCTCTATAACAAGGTAACCTCTGTGTTATTTCTCATAAGCAAGGCATATCCATCTATGCCAAACATACCGCCAGAATAGCGGGTACCAAACAGTACAATCTTCGCTGGGCTTCTATTCGACAATAAGACGTATAGTCTTGGTTTCTGTATGGAGCACAAATAGTAGGCTCTGTCTATCATATCATCTGTGAACTCTACTCAAAAAATGTCGCCTCAAAAATATCAATCTTTCTTATGTGCAGACAGCACCTAGTCTGCATATCTAGGCATACGAGAGGATTAAAGTGTACATATTACCTTGGCAGCATCCTAGAAAATCACCAAACACAACACTTGCCATCCTTGGCGTACAGAATAAACTTGGGGAAGAATCACTGACATATCAGTCACACAGAGGACTTCATTTCCCCCGTAATAATGGCAGAGAAAATCTCTGGACCTCTTGTCCGTTCAGAAACCCAGGTACACTGCCCACATCGGAAGTGTCTCTCGATCTGCGCGCAAAACCATGCGCATGTGCAATAAGCACAGTCCTGAGTAAAGCTAATACAGACCAGGGCGTTTCCACGAAACAAGAGGCAAAACCGCTCCTTATATGGTGATGTGAATAGCGACTTAAGACATGACAACTATTTAAGACATTTCCTTGAAACAGGTCAACATCGATCCTTATAAGGATAGATGAATAAGACAAGGGGAAGATAACCATTAATCAAACCTGTCACTGAAAAGTTAATAGACAGTTCTCTCTTAGACCATCAAAAAGTATCAAACAGGTTGACGTCTATAATACAGGCAAAAATGACAGTAACAGTGAGCTAGGTAGGTAACTGCAGATATAAGTGAGCTAGATAGGTCACTGTAGATTTTTTTTTTTTTTTTCGTACGCCCGCTAATACTCGAGGCGAAATCTCAGGTTATTATTTATGTCTAACCTGACATTGATTTTACGTGAGTATCCCTTTATTTATTGTACAGAGACAAATGTCCCTCGCCATTCAGGCAAATACTCGCCGATTTCGGAGGTACCCATTGCAGCTGGGTCGGCTCAGGAGCCGCCAGTCCCTGGTCGATGACACTCCTTCAAATGTTCTCGCCAGGTCTCGAGTTAATCCAGTCCAAATCCCGATCGACGAAAAATCCTCAAATGCCGTCGCCCGGGTTTGATCCTGTATCACCCGGTCGCCAGAGCGGTGTTGTAACCACTACGATAGCGCGGCTCCCACTGTAGATATAAGTGAGCTAGGTAGGTCACTGTAGATATAAGTGAGCTAGGTAGGTCACTGTAGATATAAGTGCGCTAGATAGCTCACTGTAGATATAAGTGCGCTAGATAGCTCACTGTAGATATAAGTTAGCTAGGTAGGTCACTGTAGATATAAGTACGTTAGATAGCTCACTGTAGATATAAGTGAGCTAGGTAGGTCACTGTAGATATAAGTGAGCTAGGTAGGTCACTGTAGATATAAGTGCGCTAGATAGCTCACTGTAGATATAAGGGAGCTAGGTAGGTCACTGTAGATATAAGTGAGCTAGGTAGGTCACTGTAGATATAAGTGCGCTAGATAGCTCACTGCAGATATAAGTGAGCTAGGTAGGTCACTGTAGATATAAGTGAGCTAGGTAGGTTACTGTAGATATAAGTGAGCTAGGTAGGTCACTGTAGATATAAGTTAGCTAGATAGGTCACTGTAGATATAAGTGAGCTAGGTAGGTCACTGTAGATATAAGTGAGCTAGGTAGGTCACTGTAGATATAAGTGAGCTAGGTAGGGCACTGTAGATATAAGTGAGCTAGGTAGGTCACTTTAGATATAAGTGAGCTAGGTAGGTCACTGTAGATATAAGTGAGTTTGAAAGGTGGAGAATTGGATGGGAGGTCGAGAAAGGGGCGGGACGTCGAGAAAGGGGCGGGACGTAGTTTCACGACGTCAAAGCAACAAAATAAATAATTTAAAAGCAAGTTTTAGGCTACACAATTTTTATTTCTGCACTAAAATGTAGAAATAAATGTCCTGTGCCCAATACATGAAGAATTTGTAATAATTGATCTGATTACACTAAACAAAAGTGGGTGGCACGCATTCAATCAAGTAAGTATACTCAAGTGGACTTGGCATGTGTTTTTTGAAGGCCTATGATCCTTGGGGAGCTAAAGGGTATTGATTGATTCAAATATGCTCAATGTTCTTATAAATGCTAAGTATACAGTGTTTTATCATTCATGTTTGAATTAGAGAACAATTGGAATGAATGGACCACTTATCAGCCATTAAGTGATGCTGTGAGAAAACATCGATATGGTGCATATAAGTGAAATTAACAAGTCTAATGAATTGTTGAATATACAGTCATTTTTGATCCCTTGAATTTAGCCACAAATTCTTATTCAGCTGACTTAAAACGCCATTAAAAATGTATGTAAACAACACAAACTTTAACATTCATATTGCTGTGACCAATTAATTAATCGTTGAATTGAAAGTAATCTTCCATGTACGAGTTAGTGGAAGTTTTATATCGCATTTTCATTTTAAATATGTCTGCTAAAACAAATAACCTTACTAATAGCAATTTTAGTCATTAAAATTTTTATTTTGAATATTCAGAAACTGTGCTTTCCACCCACTTTTATTTAAGCGTAATAAGATGAATTAAATTATTAGAAATTATTAATCTAATGGACAAAGACAACTTATTTTCTACATTTTCAGTGCATGTTAAAACAAAAGTGTTAATCTAAAACTTCTTTTAAAAATATTTGTTTTCTAATTTTTTAGCCTTGGAAATTCTGAAGAAGCATTTTTAATGTTTATAGAAAATTATCATTGTACTGCAAATTAATTTCTGTGATCAGGCAAACAGCGCAATCTTTCCATTTTTGTGCAATGATTTCTTGTTACACGTAATGCCTGATTAAGTACTGCAATGTCCAGCTCCTCCAAACGAAGATCTTCCAATAATCTTACACGACTCAAAGCGACGTACGTTTGTCCTGGTGCGAAAATCTTTGAGCCCTGACGGGTTTATCAACTGTTGAACCTTGCGTTTCGTCCACTGTCGACGACCAACATAAAATTAGCGGCAGCATGTGTTGTTCCGCAGTTCCAGATGAAATTGAACCGATACTGGTGCAATTTGAAAGTTGCCGATGTTCCGAAATGAAGTTGTACCGATAGAACGTCTTCAGCATACAATAATGCCCAGCGGAAGTATAACTATATGATCTCAGTTAATTGACCCATCGTACCATTTAAAAGGCCTCTTTGCGAAACCACATTGTAACGAAGCATTACTTTGACACCAGTAAACAGAGTCAGTTCTTTAGGTAGTCATCCAGTCTTGATGATGTCAGTTGGGACAATTACTCCAAATCAACATTCACCAAACTGCGGGACAATTCACCAATTACCGTATCCTGTGCTGTGATGGCAATGTTTTTACTTGTGTAATAATCAAGAACTGCTTAGTCATTATTGTCAACTTGAAGAACTGTTGAATGGATGCGTGGAGCTTTTTCAACGGAGGTTTCGCCTGTGTCATTTCATTCCAATTTATTTAAAAGCAAATCTAGATGATGGTTTTTGAATGCGCCATGTCATTCAGCAAATCTATGAATGTCATGCCGCCGTGCTAGCGTATGGTTTACATGAATTCATAGAACGAGAATTCTCGCCATAAATGCGTTGATGGTTGCAATCATTCTGGCTGCTCAAACCAAACACTTCCTCTATCAGGAGGTAATTGCATTAGATCACTGAAAAGCAAGACATTCACTGCTCCGAACAGTTCTTGACTGTCCTTCGAATGCTTGAGTCCATGATCAATCATACAAAGCTTCTCGTATTGCAACATGGAAATTTCGTCTACATACCGGAACTGAGCATCTCTCCACTGCGTTAACATTTGTCACAAGTAGTCACCAGTCACTAATGGCATATTGAGTATCCCATCGTCCCTCTAAACTGGCTGCTTCATAACGTTGACCAATCGTCCTGCATCTCCGGTTAGTGCACACACTTTCAGCGATCAATGTTTTGTAACAATTACATCGTTTGATCTTTCTTATAGCAACTTTAGATTGAATGTCTTTCTAGTAACGGCATCTCCAAAAATGACAAGCTTAATTCGATCACCTGAGCCATTCATCTGGCTCTGAATGTTTTGCGTGATGAAGTTGGTGGTTCATCATTTTCGAGCTCAGTGAAAGCAACTCCCAGTTGTTAATCTCAGTATTGTGCCGCTAAACTATAATAACGCTAGTTTGGCTACGTCTGCCGCATTCAGGATGGTCGCTTCCCCAAAGATAATTTCTACGGGCAATTGGCAGATGGAAAAATAACAGCTAGGTCGCCACTGCTGAGGTTCAAAGAAGTGTGCAAGAGAGACATTCAAGCAACCTGGTATGATTAAAGTTGCCGACCTGGCTTTGCTACTTACTGCTCCACCTCAGACTGCACGAGCACACGATCTCACAACAAGCAAAGCAGAAGATAAAAAAACGCACCGACAGAAACAGCTGAGAGCTATCACCCCAAGGGCGCATTCCCAGTCAGTTATGACTGAAGGGCTGCCACTCCAAGGACGCATTCCCATAGTCAGTTATGACTGAAGGGCTATCACCTCAAGGGCGCATTCCCATATTCAGTTATGACTGAAGGGGCTACTAAAACTATAATAACAGCTTTCAGGATTATTCGATGTTTTGAAGTACGGCTCTCGCACAACCACTTTAACGTTTCTGATCTTCATTTTGCGGGTATCTTGTAGTGTTGGCAAGCGAGTTTTGGTGGAAGCTTGCGGTCGTTGATGTACGTCTTCATTGCCATCGTTATTAACAAATTGATCATTCTTCTTCTTGTAATGTGGCTAGAACAGTACAGTAAAGTCAGTAAGTCACATCGAATCAAAGTCATAACATGGGTGCTGAAGTGGGCGTTGTAGTAACACTGAATTATAATGGAAGCAAAAACGAAGAACAGGATCGTTGCAGCCAAAGTGAATGACTTGATATCGTTGTTCGGACTTTCTGGTGTTGATGAAGCTGCAACGGCGTGATCTTACGAGCCGAAGATGGAACAATCGAATACAAGCATTCACATACTGAAACTGACGCTCGTTGAGGCTTTTTATGCAGATCTTGAATAGTCTCCAGAATATGTCGCTCTGTTCTCGGCAGATTTTCTTGATGGCATCTAATACTCCTTTTTTTCAATTCTGTCGGTTCAAATCTGCAGAAATTATTTGCGATATAAAATGCAGTAGCCTAATTGGTAGCACAACCGTTGGATATCGATATTCGCGTGCCAGAGTTTGAGAATGCTGGGATTGTAGTTGTTCACGAATTTCCCGTCGTCCTTTCACTTTATGGTGCAGATTTACCCAGCATTTTAAACAAAATCATTTGACGTATACGATATGATTGTAGCTTCTTCACTAGCTAATCTGAGGAATCTGAAGCGGCAGTATGACGAATCCTTTTTGTTGCATGTCTGAGTGTGGCGATGAATTTACAGCTTTTGCACCAGTTCATTGAGGTTGAAATCTACAGACATCTTGCAAATCATGACATCGAATCGCTCAATTACATCTTCATTGTTGAAATCTGGCGTGCTTTCAGTCAAAATGACCACTTGCAAGTGGGTGAAGCTTCGATTTTTAAACTCTGGTTGCCCCATTAGTAATCGACAAAACGACCTCCCAACAATTTGTGATTGGCTTTCATGTGAGGGGACAACACATTGACTCGAGTCATGAAGCATCAGCTCACTGCATTCTTCTCAGTTGGAATCTGCGTTCTATTTTGTACTGAAGAGTTAGAATACTCATCACATTGTGTGGGAAGACCGAATACGTTTTATCAAGACATTAACAAAGTTCGTATTTAATTTTTTTTTTAACCTTATAGACGTACAACCTTATAGACGTACAGATCATACAACAGTTTGAAGATGAAAATGATTATATGCAATGAATTGAATGTGAAACGTGATATTTCTGCAAAATGGAAAAATCAGGTCAGTAGAAGTAATTTTCTTCCATCTGTTCGTCAATTCCAGTTAGCAGAACATTTTACTGGTCAAAGATACATCCCTGGTAAAGTCCAGTTACGAATACTCAGTAGAAGAGATAGTACGAGATAGACTGACTTGTGTAAGAACATATTTTCAAGCCGGCGCAAGGCTACAAAAAATAAGTCCATCAACTAAACTGTTGATTCTATAGTGCATATAACAGATTATCGACTAAAAAGAGTAAACAGTTTAACCATGACACGGTGTACGTCGGTTATATTAGGGAGCACGTCAAAATATAAAAGACTGTGTGATCTGATTACATAGTTAGTAAATGACGTCATCAAACTCGCAGGCTGACAAAATCAGTTACCACGTGACATATATACAGCCATGTTTAAACACGAGTAAGACGAATCTCAGTTTTTTTTTTTTTTTTGAGATGGCAGATAGTTGGGAGCTATAGTCAAACAGTGTTTAACAAGAACAAAAGTTAATATGAAGTGATGCGTGCCTAAATGGTAGAGAAAGTGGAGGTCTGGTGGTATTTGAGTTATGACAAATGAAAGTCAATTAAATATCAAACTAAACACCCCAGGATTTTAATGGTTTTTTTTTTTTGTTTCTCTTTTGTAGTGTTTCTTTTTGTTTGACATACATACACACACACACACACACACAAACACACACACACACAATTAGGTGAGGAGCAATGATGGAGTAGTCCATGTGTAATTGTAGTAAAGTGGATCTGTGTACCCCACGCTCAAATAATTTCCCGCTTCATAACCTAGTTAACGCATTTTTACAGTCTATAAATAACTATATTTGAAATTTGTCTGGGGCAAAGTCAAATCTACCGCCACAATTTAACTTGAGTATTTGAATATTTCTAAGAAAACAAGTTAAAAGTTACTACCCCCTATAACACACACTACCCCTCCCAATATTTATTAACGGACGTAGTCAAACTTAACAACCAATCAAATTCTTACCTCGTTTTTGGTAGAGACCAAAAATCTTGGTTGTATTGACAAAAATGCTGACTCTGTGTGTTTAACAAAAATTAAATAATTTATTCCTCAAAAACTAAATAGAATTAAAAGGAAAGAGATATCTGGAATTGTAGCGCTGATATTGATTAACATAATACCATAAAGATTTCCCATTAATAAAAAGATCTTGACGTAGAAACATTTATTCTATTAATATTTACAGTTCGGGAAAAAGCACAATTAATCACTTAAAAATTAGACAGATGAAAACGGGGAGAAATAAATAAAGGAAACCTATAGGGGTAGATAGAGGACAGCTGGCCGTTTAATAATCAATTTTGATATTAAAAATCGATCCATAAATAAGTGATATATATATAATGTATAAATAAAATCAGACGAACGAACACACTTACGAATGCTCAAAGTTTATAGTCCAAAAATAGTTCATTTATTTTTTGACGCGTCTTCTGATTGGCTGGTTGGAATTGATAACTTTTAACCTTGCTTGAATAAGTCCGCCATTTGAGAAAAACTTCAACACAGACAGGTTGAGAGCAGATGCAAAGCGTTAGTGACACATGCTTTTGCGGTCTGGACGACACAGCAGTCTGAAATTGAGCCATTTACTGCTAGTCAATCCTGTGATTGTGTGATTATTCTTTACTTGCGGGTTATATTGCCTATTACTTGATGGTGGCAGGAAACCTGGTGCAGGCAGACCTTGTATACATTGAAGCCTCAGTAAAGCTGCATGCTGCATCGGTGGTCAGAAGACAACTCTTGTGTTGACCTTACATAGTCTACAGTCATCCACCTCAGACAGGCTGTCAGGTCAAGTCCCTTTAAATGGGCATATGAATTCTCATCTTAACAATTTCCACAACCAGAACAGAAATTCCTGTGGGCGTGATGATAACAACAGACCCTCACTAATTTGATTAGTCGTGATAGAAAGTAATAAATCAGACTGTGGGATACACATACAGTGTCACTTTACTATACCAGTTATGGACAAAGGGTCCTATTTATTTATTTCTATGTTGTAAATAAAATTTTCTTGATTTGAAAACATTCCTGTCCCAAAAGAATTGAGGTACAGGAAAATAAAAAATTGTAAAATAGTAATATAACTTTACCAACAGTCTTACTTACTTCACTTTTTATGAGTTAAAGTTATGTTTGACATTGGTTCATATATCATAATAGATACATTACCCTAGACACTTGCCACACAACATCACAGAGATTATTTTACACAGAGTGAGATCTTAGAGAGGTAGTGGATAGGGACCATGAGAACATCATCATCATCAATTAGACTCAGGGAACTTACACAGCTGGACCTCACTCTGTTTACCCTTAGTGTAGTAACATCAGTAACCTCTTATATTACCACAGTAATGAAGATAGTCCTTCAAACCAAACCAAACCAAATCAGTAGGTAATTTTGATTTGTTCTATTTACAAATATTAGACAAAAGATATGTTGCCACTTTAGCATTTTAATAGCTTGGGTACCTTCACATGTTGGCATATAAAGAAATGAAAAAGCGGATAAAGAAGCTGTCGTAAATTTCCGATAGGTGATTAAGAACAATGTTAGGTCCCGTCTGAATAGAACTGACAAAGGTGATGACTCAGTGCGAGATAAGGTAAACAGATAGATTTTCACTAGTGAGTTGGTGAAAAGGTAGAGTCTGTCCCTGGATTTGAGAAGCTACTCTAGTCCAGCCTATCGGTTACGACTAAAATTTGTTGTTCAGACAGTTCCCTTTCTATATATATATATATATATATATATATATATATATATATATATATATATATATATATATATATATATATATATATATATACACATACATACATACATACATATATATATATATATATATATATATATATATATATATATATATATATATCCACCACTCACATACACAGATAAGTGACGACAATTAGACGCACAAACGTGAAAACTTTAGTAATGGAATAGGGATATTGGGGCGAGCTGACCGACACAGGTAATAAGTTTTATGTTACTTTTATTTATCATAAAGGAAAACTTCACAACAGCTATATGCAAAATATCATAAAAAATAAACACAAGGTTAAGAATTAATCCAGAAATAGACACATAAGTGCCCGTCCCTCTGTTGAAAGAAGATCCCACAAGAAGAAATTAATTAACCCCCCAACAGGTCAAAGGATTAGCCCTGTGGTATAGGATTTTACTATACTGTAAAGAACAGAGTTATTCTAAGTTAATCTATTCTGACAATGAACAGCATTAGCAAAACATCATAAGAAATAAACAAAGTGAGTACGTGGATTATACGATAAAAGAATTACTCATTCCTGCTTTCTCTCTTTCCATACAACCGTGGCCACGTTCATTCGTTCTTACCTAATTGTTGATTAGCATTGGAACAAATACTTTAGGACAATGAACACACAGCGAATTTTTTAATTTTTTTAAAGTAAACCCCAGCTCCCCAAAGGAAGACTGATTAAATCACTTCTCCGGGGAACGTTTTACTTTGTTTGTATTTATTAAATTTTTATTTATTGTCAAATTAATTAGTCCATTTTTTAAGAAAATTTAACCGTGCTACCACAGTGTCAGTAGCTTGGAGATTTCCATTTTATACTAATATAATTGTCAGGTCGGTAAATTTCTCAGTATTAAAATTTCCTTGCCACACCCAAATGGTCGAACGTCAGGGAAATGTAATGTTAATGTTTGATTTTGTCGCTACAATATTTTTATGTGAAAATAAATTTACAATTATACACACATAGGGTAATCCCAAATTGGATTTATAGGACCAGTTTATAAAGTTTTCTTTAATGTTCTTTGGGTTACCCCCCGTTCTACACTACGGTTGTTTGAATTTCGTGTATTGTACATTTTTGTTGTTCAGAAATAAAGGTTTACTTGAAATTATTGTCCCCTCCCCCCTATTTTAAGTAATTTTAAAATGTTCCGAGGTAATGTTGGGGGAATCTCATTTTATCTCAAATTACTCTGGTCTTTATATGATTATTCAGTTTGTCAACGTCCTAAGTTTCATTCAACATTCGCCGTGTTCACCTGCCCATAATTATATAAATATTGCTTTAACAACGATTTATTCTTCACGCGAAATATTCTCGTTTTATTTTGAACTTTACAGTTCGGTCTCCCATTAACTTATTAATTTGTACATTCCGCACTAATACAATATCCCATATTATGTTACTTCATTTAACCTAATTATCTTACATCCTTTATTCTTATTGCGGAGCTCTACCTATTTTTGTAATTACCATGGTATATTCTAATTCATGTTTAGATTCCCCCTTTACTATTAATTAAAATAATTTATGAAATATACTTAATTAAACCTATTACAAATCTGTGTATGGTGTTTAATTAAAAGTTATTGAGGCCATATTCTTACTTTCTTCTGACCGGACAATTTTATATGGGTATTAGCATGTGGGAAGTTCACAACAAGCAAAATGGTTCCCCCACTCCCCTAATTTGTTCTTAGAATAATTTTTTTTAGATGGGTAACTTCAAATTAAATTGGAGTAATAAAATTGGCCCCCCATAGGAATCTTGACCATAATAAGTTAATATGAGTATATGTGACGGATACAAAAATCAACCAAAGTAAGCTTGGTTAATAATTGGACCAATTTTTAATATATTACATAACTTATAAACTTTGGAATCAAGTTCCTGGGACAGATGAATCACAAGCAAAAGCTATAGACAAAAAATGACATCCCAAATTTTAATTCACCACGACATCCTTCTAATACACCATTGTCATCCCCCCAGTAAGAAATAAACATATTCGTTATAACTCCAGTACATAATATACCATTTTTTATAAATTCTAATCGAATTTAATGTTCTTTTCCTATAGCTTAATTACCCATAATCCCCCCCACCGAATTAATTTTGTTTTTTTTTATTTAATAATTAAAATTAAATCCCAACAAACAATATTTAATAATATTATATTTAATTACTATAAAGTTAAATTGCCCCATAACTTATACTTTTATAAAAATCCCCCAATAATAAAAAATATCCCAAATACAAATATTAATCAAAACCTATCCACAAAATCTCCCTTTAAATATACATACCATTTTAACAAACATTAACTCCCCCCAATATGAATATAACCCCTCCTTTCCCATTCACTCCATTTACATTTTTTATCTTATCTACCCATCCACAAATTAATACCATTTTTTAAACAATTCAAATTTAAATTCACAAACAAAAATTATAAAACCCACAAATACCAACAACTTCAAAAATCTTTACTACATTACACCATAACCCATTTAAGAATCTTAACCTACAAAATTTAAACCATATCCAATCAACCCCAAAATTTTCAATACATAAAAATCTGATCCCCTTAAATTTAAATCAATAACACCCCAACTAATAATTTTAAAACTAACTGCAATATCCTATACTTATTAAAAATATAATTACCTTATTAAAAACCATTTAAATCCAAAAATAACTATTCCTATTCAATCCTAAACTTTTAAAAAAAAACAAAAACAACCACCTAAATACATTACAAACCACCCCACCCCCAACCACACCACCACCAACCCCACCCCACACAAACCCCCCCCATCACATACCCCCCAACAAAAAACACCCCCCACAACCAATAACAATTCCCCCACCCAACCAACCAAACCCACACACCAAAACACCCCACCACCCCCACAACAAAAACCTTAACACCACCCCCCCCATAACCCCAACAAACCCCCCCAAACCCCCCCAAAACCACATCCCATAAAAAACCCATAAAACCAAAAACACCCAAACCAAAAAAACCCAAACCCCCCCCCCCAAAGAGTAAATTAAAACAAAAAAAAAAACAAACACCCAACACCCCCACCCCCACCACCAATACAACCCAAAAATCCCCCCCCCACACAAAAATATAAAACCCCCATCCTACCCCACCACCCCAAATCCCCCCCCCCCCAACCCCACCCATCTACAAAACAAATAACCCCCCCCAAAAACTTCACCCCCAACAACCAAAACCCAAAAAACCAAAACAAAAAAACCCCCCCAACCCCCCCCCCCCCCCCAACAACATAACCAAAAACATCCCCCCCTAAACCCCATTCCCCCCCCACACCACCAACCAACTTACCCCCCCCCAAACCCACCAAACCCCCCACATAACCCCCAAACCCCCCCCCAAAAATACCCCCACTCACCCCAAAAACCCCAAAATCCCCCCCAAACCCCACCCCCCACCCAACCCCCACCCCCCCCCCAACCCCCCCCCCCCCCCCCACCACCCAACCCCCACAACCAAAATAAAACACCCCCCCCACCCCCAAAAAAAACCCATCAAAACCAAACCCCCAAAAAACCCAACACCCCAACCCCCTACCCCCCAAAAAAACCCAACCCCCACACCCCCCAACCACCCCCCCACCCCCAACCAACCCCCCAAACTCCCCCCATCCCCCCACCCCCCCCCCCCCAAACCCAAAAAAAAACCCCTAAAACCCCCCCAAAAATCCCACAACCAATCCCCCCATATCCAACACCCAATAAAAAAACAAAAAACCAACAAACCCCCCCAATTTTTCAACCATCCCCCCCATTAAAATTCCCCCACCCCCCCCCCCACCCCCCCCCCCACCCCACAACACCCCCCCCCCCAAATCCCATCCAAACCAAACCCAAACCCAACCCACACCCCCCCCCCCCCCAACCCCCCCAACCCCCCCACCAAACCCCCCCCCCCAACCCCACCCCCCCCACCCAATACCCCCAACAATCCCAACCCACAAACCCCCCCCCCCCCCCCCAAAAAACCCCCCCCCAAACCCCCCACCCACCATTAAAACCAAACACACAATAACCCAAAATAAACACCCCCCCCCAACACCAAACACCAAAAAACCCCCCCCCACACCCCCCCACAACCACCCCCCCAACCCCCACCCCCCCCCCAACAACTACCCCCCAAAAAAAAAAACATTTCAACCCCCCCCAACCCCCCCCCCCTCCCAACACCAAAACCCCCCCCCCCCCCCAACCCCCACAAATACCCCAACCCACCCAACCCCCCCCCCCTCAACCCTAAACCCCCACCCCACCCCCCTCCCCCCATAAAAACAAAAACCCCCCCCACAAAAACCCCAAAATTTAAAAAAACCAAAATACAACAAACCCCCCCCCAAAACCAAATCCCAAAACCCCAACACCCCCAACCCCCCCAAACCCCCCCACTAAAACCCCCCCAAAAAACAACCCCAAAACAAAACCCACACCATCACACAAACCAACCCCACCCCCCAAAAAAAACCAATACCCCCCCAAAACCCCCCCCCCAAAACCCCAAAACCCCCCCCCCACCCCCCAACCCACAAAAACAACAACAATCAAAACACCCCCCCCCAACCCCCCAAAACCCCCCACATTCCCCCCCAAAAAAAAAAAACCCAACCCCAATCCACACACCAAAACAAACAACCCCCCCCAAAAAACCAACACCCCCCCCCCCCCCACCCCCCCCCCCCCCCCCCCCCCCCCCCCCCCCCCCCCCCTCACCCCACCCCCCACCCAACAAACCCCCACCACCCCCCCCACCCCCCCCCCCCCAACAACCACAACCAAAAACCACCCCCCCACCACCCCCCCCCAACCCCACAAACATCCCCCCCACCCCCACCCCCCCCCCCCAACCACAACCCCCAACCAAACAAACCACCAAAAAACCCCAAAACCCCCCAACCAACCCCCCCCCCCCCCATACAACCCCCCCCCCCCCCCCACAAACCCCCCCCCCCCAAACAACAACCCCCCCCCCAAAAAAACCCAAACAAACCCCCCCCCCACCCCCACCACCCCCCCCACCCCAACCCCACCCCCCACAACCCCCAAATTAAACCCCAAAAACCAACCCCCCCCCCAAAAACCCCCCACCCCCCCCCCCCCCCCCCCACCAAACACCCCCCCCCCCCCCCCCCCCCCAAAACCAAACCCCACCCCCCACAACCCCAACACCCCCAAAAAACCCAAACCCCCCCCCCCCACACCAAATACCCCCACCCCCCCCCCCCCCCCCCCCCCCAAAACCCCCCCAACCCCCCC
>JAMPIV010011494.1:0-40753 GCA_024509875.1 Oreohelix idahoensis | reverse complement strand
TGTTGAATGTTGGGGCATCACTCAATAGGGTAATCTTGTGGCCCAGTGTTGAATTAAGATGGTATGCTCAATATCGGTTGTGGCCTGTTGTTGTAATAGATTGGTAATCTCAATCTGTTGTGGCCAGTGTTGAATAGATGGGCATGGTATCTCAATCTGTTGTGGCCAGTGTTGAATAGATGGTATCTCAATCTGTTGTGGCCAGTGTTGAATAGATGGTATCTCAATCTGTTGTGGCCAGTGTTGAATAGATGGTATCTCAATCTGTTGTGGCCAGTGTTGAATAGATGGTATCTCAATCTGTTGTGGCCAGTGTTGAATAGATGGTATCTCAATCTGTTGTGGCCAGTGTTGAATAGATGGTATCTCAATCTGTTGTGGCCAGTGTTGAATAGATGGTATCTCAATCTGTTGTGGCCAGTTGTGGTGAAGTGGGATGTTATAAATATTTATAGGGGACTTAGTGTACTGACTGAGATCAGCTGTGAAGGTATCTATATCTATTAAGAGTAGTGTATTATAGATAACCTTACTTGCTACCACATATCTATATATCTCAGTCAGAATTATTCTGCAATAGTGTGATGACTACGTTATGTGTCTAGGGTATGTGTAGGATGAAGTGTAAGTCAAAACAACAACAGACAGATAAACAATTTAATTTATTCCACTACACTTGACAACACTGTGACACTCACATACATATAACACTCTACAAGGATATCTTAAACTTTTAAAAAAACAATATGTATTCATTACTGGCATGAATGAATATGTGTCCTGATTCAACTACAAGGGAACCAGGAATCACAATCAATTTAAATTACAAGTTATGTACAGAATGTATTTAATATGAATATTGTAGTGACATATATTATTACAAATATTCTATGTGTGTCAGTTGTGTAGTAGTAAAATGAGGTAATACTGGTTTTGTTTTGTTCAAGCTCTGTTGGTATTTGTCATCATGACTTCAATAGTTTGTCTTTTGGGACTAGTATTGGAGATGTTCTCAGTTCCTGATATTAAGACAATTAAATTCCCCTCTGAATGTTATTTTTATAAAGTCATTTCAAGATGAGGGGACATAATGTTGAGCTCAGCTGGCCAAGTTAGCTTATCTGGCGTGATGGCGGCAGGAAAGGACTCCTCTGCTCGAATTCTCCTCTGGGCTCTGGAGACACCTCACTGATAGCTAAATGGACCAAGGAGTATGCTGTCCGACACTGGATTCAGCAAAGCTCTGACCAGGTGCTGCTCAGTACCATCAAGACCACTGTCCCTGAAATCAAGAAGGATGTACCTTCTACTTCATAACTAACTTATACTCTCTTTTACACTGATCACAATACAGCACAAACATTGAGTTCAGAGCGTTAGGCCAACTATCAGCTTCATTCTGAAGTACTTTATACCAGCATTAACCTCCTTAATGGTTACTACGCCTCTGCAATTCCAGCATTATTTCTTTCTAGTCAATCATCTAGGTGTCAGTGTACTATTTGGCCATTCCATGCCGTTTTACTTCCCTCCGACACCCTCTGTTCAGGCTGGAGCATTATAGGCTTTATCTCTTGTTTGCCACTGAACTACACATATATATACAGGCATAAATTAACAATTTACATTCAATTTTCATTAAAAGATACTGAATGGTTCAAGCTTACCACAATTTCATGGAAATAAACACAGATACGTTGATTAGCAATGAATTCTGGCACAATTACTGGCACAAATTTCCATCTGCTTATGTTCCAGGCTTTTATTTTAGCAAAATTGTGAGCTGGCTTCAACGCACTGATGCTTTATCAAGCTTATTTAAACAAGTGGTTTCGAACTAACGCTCCCAAGTGATTATATCCAGCGAGTCTAGCCAATGAGGCCCCGTTTCGACAAGTGTTTGAAAAAATGTTACCTTTCCCCGTTTCCCCTAACAACGAAAGATAGTATTTATAGTCCGACCAATCGTGGTTAGGCTTTCATTTGTTGCGCTCCAATCAATTGGGAGTTTACATGGTAGGCTATTTATATAACGTAAGGTTTTTTCAAACACGTTATATAAAAAAAATTTTATGAGCAGAAATGATTCCATGCTGTCAGGCATCCTCACTATTTTATTTTGGGTATAATTTATTAATTCCTGGACTATTTGCGTAACGTTTTACATATTATTTGTCAGCAAGCCCTAAGGAACCCAAATATACCAATTTGAAAGAGCTACGTGGCTGCGTTCAAAATATGTATTTTCTACCTCCTGTTTCGAAGATGTGCTGTCTGGGTACTGTTATGTTTTCAACCGTAAACCCATCTAATGTTGTCTTTCCTAATAAGAGTTTTTTATGATTTATAAACCTAACTCTGGGAAAGGGTAGTGTATTTTATCACTGTCCGTCTGAAAAAACAATTAGTGCATGTAGACTTACACGCGTGATGGCAGCATTTGTGTATCGCGCGACGCGTGTTGCATGCGTTTCCGATTTTATTCGCCCCTCTCTCTCTCTCTATATTTGAGTCCATCTGTTCGTTCGTTTTGGTAACGTAATATAATTAATGTTAGGATTAATTTAGGTCATTACGCAGGGCCTCTCAATGTTTTTCTTAGAAATGCAGCACACGTTTCATTGAAGAAAGCGGGTAATAATACAGTAAGCTTTTACTATCAACGTGAAAGCGTTACAATTTGCAGACGAAGCATAAAACAAGGGGGATTTCGAGTACAGTCATTGTGACAGCACTGTTCTTTACCATTCTTCTTCCTTTATTTATTATATGTATTTATTAGGCTTTATATTTACTTGATAATTTATATATGTGGATTAGAATATTCCACGACACCTCCCCTCTTAAAACAGACATTATATGTCAGTCCTTTATTCTATATACACATAGAGAAATTCATTATTATTTCTGGGGTTTACGGTGATTCTCATCACACGGATGGCGGCTTAAAAAATCCGCTCCCAAATTGGTTTTTCCAGATATATACTCAATGCTAAAATTATATGGAGCCAAAAGTAAAGACCATCGGAGTAACCTGGAGTTCTCATGCTTAGCCTGTGCTAGAAACGATAAAGGTTTGTGATCTGTTTGCAACTTAAATGCCTTCCCATATAGATAAATATTGAATTTCTTTATCGCCCATATTACTGCAAGACATTCTTTTTCGCTAGTTGAGTAGTTGATTTCAGCTTTATTCAACTTTCTGCTAGCATATGCCACTGGGCTTAATTCCCCATCCAAGGCATCTGATTTCTGTAGTAGAGTTGCACCTAACCCAATATTACTTGCATCCGTCCTTACAATGAATTCTTGACTTAAGTCAGGTAATTTCAAAATGGGTTTACTTGTGAGCTTTTCCTTCAATTCTTGGTAAGTCATTTCACATTGTGGTGTCCATGTAATGCGATCTGGATGTCCTTTACGTGTCAATTCCGTTAAAGGTGCACATATGGAATTAAAGTTTTTGTTATACTTCTGGTAGAAACCACATAATGAGACAAAGGATCTCACGTCCTTCTTGGTTTGTGGTCTCGGGGCTTTCTGTAGTTTCTCTAAATTCTTTGGGTCAGGGGTCATGTTTCCCTGATAAACTGTGTGTCCCAAAAATTCCAATTCTTTACATCCAACGCAACATTTGGTTGGTCGGGCTGTTAAATTTGCCTCCCTAAGTCGATTAAACAGCATGTTCAGAGAGTCAATGTGTTCCTCAAATGTTTCTGTTGCTATAAGGATATCATCCATAAAATTTGTTATACAGGGATTAGTCAGAGGATCCAATAATTTTCTCATCATTCTAGAGAAGACACTAGGCGCATTCTTCAATCCAAATGGCAATCTATTAAACTCATAGTGTCCTTCTGAGGTACTAAAAGCTAGGTATGGTCTAACCTCAGGCTTTACTGGAATCTGATAGTATCCTTTACTCAGATCCACTTTTGAGAAATATTTAGCTTTATTTAGTCTGGCAAACAGCTGATTTGTATCCGGCAATGGATCCACCTGTCCTTCTGTAATAGCGTTCAGTCTCCTGTAATCTATACAGAGTCTATGTTCTCCAGAGGGCTTCCTTAAAAGTACAACACCGGAACTATACGAAGACTCACTGTGCGAAATAATTCCTTCCTTCAATAGATAGTCTATCTCTTCCTTCAAAGCTTTCTCCTTAGCAAACGGAATCGAATATGGTTTCATACAGACAGGTGTGGGGTCTATCAGTTTCATATCATATTCCAATAGGTTTGTATGCCCTGGTCGGTCTGTTAACACCTCTGCATGATTATTTAGAACCTGTTGCACTCTCTCTTTCTGAGTTTTCGTTAAATGTGTACTGATTTTCACCTGTGCTGCTGTCTCACAGGGGTGTAATGGATATTCAAATGATGAAAGTGGTTCCTTTTTCATCTCCATGGCGATGGACAAGGTCAACAAGTGTGTCTCTTCCTGATGTTCTCTTTCCAAATATTTCTTCAGGAGATTCACATGATAGATTTTTTCTTTCCCCTTCTTATCTATCTTATAATTTGTCCTAGACACCTTCTCTAGAACTGTATATGGACCCTGCCATCCAATTTGTAACTTATTCTGACTCCCGGGCAAAAGAAGCAGTACCTTCTCTCCCACAGCCAAATCTCTGTCTTTCGCCTTCCTGTTATAATAGGCAGCATGTTTCTTCCTGGCTTGTTTCAAATTTTTCATTGGCAAGTTTCCAGCCAGTTTTTAACCGAGTGGTCAGCTCATTCACATATTGGTATGAAGATGTAATGTTTTCCTCTGCCTTTTCATCAGTCCACGTTCTTAACATAGCTTCGAGTGGACCTTTTATTGGCCTTCCAAACAATAATGTTGCCGGGGCCATACCGGTTGAACTATGGGGTACCTCCCGATAAGCAAAGAGGGCGGCGTGCAGGTACTGGTCCCATGTATCTGGTTTTTCGTGTGCCAACTTTCTCAGGATCGACATCAATGTGCCGTTAATTCTTTCCACTTGGCCGTTCCCTTGGGGATGATACACACGACAATGGAAGTGTTTGGCCTGGAAGATCCTGAAAACTTCTTCAGTTAGTTTCCCCTTGAACTGAGAGCCATTATCAGTCAAGATTTGATTGGGAAAGCCTAACCTTGTGAAAATTGTGAGCAATGCCTCTGCCACATGTTTTGAATCAATCGATGACAGGGCTACTGCCTCTCCCCACATAGAACAAGTGTCCACCAGAGTCAGAATGTAGCTGTTCCTTCTCTTGGTTCGGGTGAGAGGTCCCACAAGATCCACGGCAACTCTCTCAAAGGGTGTTCCCACTATGGGCATTTCCCCCAGAGTTGCTGGTGCAGTCCAATGTTTAGGTGCTACTCGTTGGCACTCTGGACAGGATTTTAAATATCGTTTGATATCTTCAGTTATTCCTGGCCAGAAATAGTGACAAGCTATTCGCTGTCCTGTTGCGCTGATTCCCATATGACCACTGAAGGGAATCGCATGCCCTAGTTCCAACACTTTAGTCCTATATGAAGTGGGAAGGACCAGCTGTCCGTGACCATTGGATTCAGATCCAGCCTTCCTATATATCAGTTTATTCTTCATATAAAACTCTCCCTTGCCTGGAGGTGTATTGAGATTTGGGCAACTTCTTGAAACATGGCTTGAGTGTTTTGTCCTCAGCCTGTGCCTTCCTCATCTCATCTGGGTGAGTATTTATGGGATTATCCTCCTCCTTCTTTGTCTGTGATCTGGTCTGCACTGTTGCCAATATCACAGGTCTCTTGGGATTCCCCAAGAAGACATATCTACACCCCAATATTAGAGGGTAGATTGGCTCATTTATCACTGCTGCTTTTATGATTCCTTCCACATATCGCGTTTTCACTTTTATTCGGGCGACGGGAAGTGTCATGGTAGCTACATCCTTGGTTGCAGTTTGAATCTCCACTGTTTCCGTGGTGTATTGATCGGCCTGCACCAGGTGAGAACTCACAACGGAATCGTAATCTAAACCGGTATCATATAAACATCTTATAGTGACACCATTACAGATGACATCTTCACACACTGGGGGGTGGTATGGTTCCTGTAATTCTTCAGGTTTGCCCTTCTTTTCCTTTTTCCCCGATGTCATAGCAGCAAAATGAGGAGGTTTCCTTCTACAATGGTCAGTGTCATGATTGTTCATCTTACAATTTTTACACCACCTTTTTCCTTGGTTGAAAGATTTTCTTTCATCATATTTCCTTTCATCGAATTGTGGGAATTTATTTTTATTGTCATACCGTGGCCTATCAAATTGGTGCTTACCTTTATTTTGATCCTTAGGATCAAATTTATTAAAGTTCTGTGGTGCCCTAAAGTTATCCACTTGTTTCTTTTTATTACCTGTTACCTCTGCTTGAGCTGCTTGATACCTTTCAGCAACATTTAGCAACTCACCAGCCTCTCTGCACCTTGTTCCATGAGAAACTTTCTCAGGTCTGGAGCCATGGACTCTCTTAGTTGCTCTATAAGGACCATTTCCTTAAGATCTTGGGTTTTCCCCAGAGAAGTCCATTTCTCCAAGTATGTCTCTATTCGTGCAGAGAACTGGTGATATGTTTCACCTGACAGTAGTTTAGCATTCCTAAATTTTTTCCTATAAAATTCTGCATTCTTTTCATACCTTAACAAAAGAGCCTGCTTTAGCATGTCATAATTTTCCTGATCACCTCTGCTCATTTTTTTGCAAAAACTTCATAAGCTGCCCCACGAAGTCCCTGAGATAACTTTAAGCTCCACCTTTCTCTCTCTAACCCATACGTGGTAGCTAATAGTTCATACCTATTTAGGTAGCTCTCTATATCATCGTCTTTCTCAACAAAATGATCTAAATGAAAATTCATAGCTGAGGTTGAGGCTCCTTGAGTAACCGTAGCATCAGAGGCAAAGGGACTGGCACCATTTTCAGGAACATGGCCTTGAAACTCAAACTCCCCCTTAAATCCCCTTTTTGTCTTTTCTAACTTCATGTTCCCTTTCTGTAGCTAATCTTCTCTTCCCCTTTCTGCAGCTAATTTCTTCTCTTTCCCTTTCTGCAGCTAATTTCTTCTCTTCCCTTTCTGCAGCTAATTTCTTCTCTTCCCTTTCTGCAGCTAATTTCTTCTCTTCTCTTTCTGCAGCTAATTTCTTCTCTTCTCTTTCTGCAGCTAATTTCTTCTCTTCCCTTTCTGCAGCCTGTCTTCTTTCCTCGGCTTCCAATGCTTTAGCCTCTTTGTCAGCCTCAATCTGCAACCTCTTAGTCTCAGCCTCAGCTTCAAACTGTAACTTCTTAATTTCCCTTTCAGCCTCTAACCTTCTTTCGGCTTCTTTTTTCTAATCTTCTTTCTTCGCGTTCAATAAATTTGTCACATTCCGTAGTGACATAGGCAACCATAACTTGCCCATCTAATCCTAACTCTTTTGCAGTCTGTACAGCAGCAGATCGAAACTTGGCCAGGTCCGCCATTGTCTATCAGGTAAATTTCTACAATGTCTAACCAACAATTCAAATTCTAAATATATATAATGGACAACACAGGCACCGTGAGCTCAACCTTATTTAATTCCACCCAAGGATACCTTTTAATTCTTATATTCCCTGAAGTGAATTACCCCCAATATTTTTAATAGGGAAAGATTCAAAATCCCAAGAGCGAGACCCCAATATATGTGGTGAAGTGGGATGTTATAAATATTTATAGGGGACTTAGTGTACTGACTGAGATCAGCTGTGAAGGTATCTATATCTATTAAGAGTAGTGTATTATAGATAACCTTACTTGCTACCACATATCTATATATCTCAGTCAGAATTATTCTGCAATAGTGTGATGACTACGTTATGTGTCTAGGGTATGTGTATGATGAAGTGTAAGTCAAAACAACAACAGACAGATAAACAATTTAATTTATTCCACTACACTTGACAACACTGTGACACTCACATACATATAACACTCTACAAGGATATCTTAAGGAGTCACTGATAACTTTTCAAATAACAATATGTATTCATTACTGGCATGAATGAATATGTGTCCTGATTCAACTACAAGGGAACCAGGAATCACAATCAATTTAAATTACAAGTTATGTACAGAATGTATTTAATATGAATATTGTAGTGACATATTATTACAAATGTTCTATGTGTGTCAGTTGTGTAGTAGTAAAATGAGGTAATACTGGTTTTGTTTTGTTCAAGCTCTGTTGGTATTTGTCATCATGACTTCAATAGTTTGTCTTTTGGGACTAGTATTGGAGATGTTCTCAGTTCCTGATATTAAGACAATTAAATTCCCCTCTGAATGTTATTTTTATAAAGTCATTTCAAGATGAGGGGACATAATGTTGAGCTCAGCTGGCCAAGTTAGCTTATCTGGCGTGATGGCGGCAGGAAAGGACTCCTCTGCTCGAATTCTCCTCTGGGCTCTGGAGACACCTCACTGATAGCTAAATGGACCAAGGAGTATGCTGTCCGACACTGGATTCAGCAAAGCTCTGACCAGGTGCTGCTCAGTACCATCAAGACCACTGTCCCTGAAATCAAGAAGGATGTACCTTCTACTTCATAACTAACTTATACTCTCTTTTACACTGATCACAATACAGCACAAACATTGAGTTCAGAGCGTTAGGCCAACTATCAGCTTCATTCTGAAGTACTTTATACCAGCATTAACCTCCTTAATGGTTACTACGCCTCTGCAATTCCAGCATTATTTCTTTCTAGTCAATCATCTAGGTGTCAGTGTACTATTTGGCCATTCCATGCCGTTTTACTTCCCTCCGACACCCTCTGTTCAGGCTGGAGCATTATAGGCTTTATCTCTTGTTTGCCACTGAACTACACATATATATATACAGGCATAAATTAACAATTTACATTCAATTTTCATTAAAAGATACTGAATGGTTCAAGCTTACCACAATTTCATGGAAATAAACACAGATACGTTGATTAGCAATGAATTCTGGCACAATTACTGGCACAAATTTCCATCTGCTTATGTTCCAGGCTTTTTATTTTAGCAAAATTGTGAGCTGGCTTCAACGCACTGATGCTTTATCAAGCTTATTTAAACAAGTGGTTTCGAACTAACGCTCCCAAGTGATTATATCCAGCGAGTCTAGCCAATGAGGCCCCGTTTCGACAAGTGTTTGAAAAAAATGTTACCTTTCCCCGTTTCCCCTAACAACGAAAGATAGTATTTATAGTCCGACCAATCGTGGTTAGGCTTTCATTTGTTGCGCTCCAATCAATTGGGAGTTTACATGGTAGGCTATTTATGTAACGTAAGGTTTTTTTCAAACACGTTATATAAAAAAAATTTTATGAGCAGAAATGATTCCATGCTGTCAGGCATCCTCACTATTTTATTTTGGGTATAATTTATTAATTCCTGGACTATTTGCGTAACGTTTTACATATTATTTGTCAGCAAGCCCTGAGGAACCCAAATATACCAATTTGAAAGAGCTACGTGGCTGCGTTCAAAATATGTATTTTCTACCTCCTGTTTCGAAGATGTGCTGTCTGGGTACTGTTATGTTTTCAACCGTAAACCCATCTAATGTTGTCTTTCCTAATAAGAGTTTTTTATGATTTATAAACCTAACTCTGGGAAAGGGTAGTGTATTTTATCACTGTCCGTCTGAAAAACAATTAGTGCATGTAGACTTACACGCGTGATGGCAGCATTTGTGTATCGCGCGACGCGTGTTGCATGCGTTCCCGATTTTATTCGCCCCTCTCTCTCTCTCTATATTTGAGTCCATCTGTTCGTTCGTTTTGGTAACGTAATATAATTAATGTTAGGATTAATTTAGGTCATTACGCAGGGCCTCTCAATGTTTTTCTTAGAAATGCAGCACACGTTTCATTGAAGAAAGCGGGTAATAATACAGTAAGCTTTTACTATCAACGTGAAAGCGTTACAATTTGCAGACGAAGCATAAAACAAGGGGGATTTCGAGTACAGTCATTGTGACAGCACTGTTCTTTACCATTCTTCTTCCTTTATTTATTATATGTATTTATTAGGCTTTCTATTTACTTGATAATTTATATATGTGGATTAGAATATTCCACGACACCAGTGTTGAATAGATGGTATCGCAATCTGTTGTGGCCAGTGTTGAATAGATGGTATCGCAATCTGTTGTGGCCAGTGTTGAATAGATGGTATCTCAATCTGTTGTGGCCAGTGTTGAATAGATGGTCATTTTTTTTGTTTGTTCATGTTTCAGAGACATATTATAGAACTGCTTTGGCGTTTGCTTTGAAAATTCTTGTTTTTTGTTTTTTGATAGGGTTTCTTTGGGTTGGGATAGATGGCCAAGATCGCTGACAATCATTGAGCTGTATTGTCAGTTTATATTGAATTTCATTTCTGTTGGTTAATATAGTTGTTTTCATAATCTAATCTATAAACCATAAGAAGAGAAATGGTAACATGAGATCACAGTTGTCTCTTTCAGACTCTAGAATAATGGGTTCTTGACATTGTCTCTCTTGAGGAATTCTACATGTCATGTCCTCTTATGTTTGACATACATTTTTAATGAACTAATGATGTGACTGTCAACAAAAGATATTTATGTCTCTCTCATCACTCTTGAGCACCCCTAGGAGCATAGGCTTTTAACAAACGTTTGTCAAGTCTTCCTGTCCTGTGTCAAGTCTTCCTGTCCTGTGTCAAGTCTTCCTGTCCTGTGTCAAGTCTTCCTGTCCTGTGTCAAGTCTTTCTGTCCTGTGTCAAGTCTTCCTGTCCTGTGTCAAGTCTTCCTGTCCTGTGTCAAGTCTTCCTGTCCTGTGTCATGTCTTCTTGTGTCAAGTCTTCCTGTCCTGTGTCAAGTCTTTCCATGTCTTCTTCACTCTCTTCATGTCTGTCTCCAGTTCTCTTCTCCATGTGTCCTTGACCTTCCTCTAGACTTCTAGGAATGCTGTCACCACGTTTTCTCAATGTGTTTCCTGTCAGTCTCCAGCATCTTCTCATCTCTGCTTCCACGAATGCTTGTCTGGTAGTTGTCATCAGTTCTCAATGTGTTTCCTGTCAGTCTCCAGCATCTTCTCATCTCTGGTTCCACGAATGCTTGTCTGGTAGTTGTCATCAGTTCTCAGTGTGTTTCCTGTCAGTCTTCAGCATCTTCTCATCTCTGGTTCCATGAATGATTGTACGGTAGTTGTCATCAGTTCTCAGTGTGTTTCCTGTCAGTCTTCAGCATCTTCTCATCTCTGGTTCCATTCAAGTCACAAAATAGGACTGACTTGACGTGTTTCAAGTCATACAATAGGACTGACTTGACGTGATTCAAGTCATACAATAGGACTGACTTGACGTGTTTCAAGTCATACAATAGGACTGACGTGACGTGTTTCAAGTCATACAATAGGAATGACTTGACGTGCTTCAAGTCATACCATAGGACTGACGTGACGTGTTTCAAATCATACAATAGGACTGACTTGACGTGTTTCAAGTCATACAATAGGACTGACGTGACGTGTTTCAAGTCATACAATAGGACTGACGTGACGTGTTTCAAGTCATACAATAGGACTGACTTGACGTGTTTCAAGTCATACAATAGGACTGACTTGACGTGCTTCAAGTCATACAATAGGACTGACGTGACGTGTTTCAAGTCATACAATAGGACTGACTTGACGTGTTTCAAGTCATACAATAGGACTGACTTGACGTGTTTCAAGTCATACAATAGGACTGACTTGACGTGTTTCAAGTCATACCATAGGACTGACTTGACGTGTTTCAAGTCATACAATAGGACTGACGTGACGTGTTTCAAGTCATACCATAGGACTGACGTGACGTGTTTCAAGCCATACAATAGGACTGACGTGACGTGTTTCAAGTCATACAATAGGACTGACTTGACGTGTTTCAAGTCATACAATAGGACTGACTTGACATGTTTCAAGTCATACAATAGGACTGACGTGACATGTTTCAAGTCATACAATAGGACTGACTTGACGTGTTTCAAGTCATACAATAGGACTGACGTGACGTGTTTCAAGTCATACAATAGGACTGACGTGATGTGTTTCAAGTCATACAATAGGACTGACTTGACGTATTCCAAGTCATACAATAGGACTGACTTGACGTGTTTCAAGTCATACAATAGGACTGACTTGACGTATTCCAAGTCATACAATAGGACTGACTTGACGTGTTTCAAGTCATACAATAGGACTGACTTGACGTGTTTCAAGTCATACCATAGGACTGACTTGACGTGTTTCAAGTCATACAATAGGACTGACGTGACGTGTTTCAAGTCATACAATAGGACTGACTTGACGTGTTTCAAGTCATACAATAGGACTGACTTGACGTGTTTCAAGTCATACAATAGGACTGACGTGACATGTTTCAAGTCATACAATAGGACTGACTTGACGTGTTTCAAGTCATACAATAGGACTGACTTGACGTGCTTCAAGTCATACAATAGGACTGACGTGACGTGTTTTTCAAGTCATATACATAGGGACTGACTTGACGTGTTTCAAGTCATACAATAGGACTGACGTGACGTGTTTCAAGTCATACAATAGGACTGACTTGACGTGTTTCAAGTCATTTCATAGGACTGACTTGACGTGTTTCAAGTCATACAATAGGACTGACTTGACGTGTTTCAAGTCATACCATAGGACTGACGTGACGTGTTTCAAGTCATACAATAGGACTGACGTGATGTGTTTCAAGTCATACAATAGGACTGACTTGACGTGTTTCAAGTCATACAATAGGACTGACTTGACGTGTTTCAAGTCATACAATAGGACTGACGTGACGTGTTTCAAGTCATACATAGGACTGACGTGACGTGTTTAAAGTCATACCATAGGACTGACTTGACGTGCTTCAAGTAATACAATAGGACTGACTTGACGTGTTTCAAGTCATTCAATAGGACTGACTTGTCATGTTTCAGGTCAAACAATAGGACTGTCTGGACATATTTCAAGTTATACAATAGGACTGACTTGATGTATTTCAAGTCATACAATAGGACTGACATGACGTGTTTCAAGTCATACAATAGGACTGTGACATTCATTCATTTATAACCCTCCACCCCCAAAGGAGAATAGGCCTTCAACAAACACATGCCAAGTCCTCCTGTCACGTGCCATCATCTCAAGTTCTTTCCACGTTCTCATCATTTTCACCTCTGTTTCCAGCTCCCTTCTCCATGTGCTTCTTGGTCTACCTCTGCCTTTCTTGCCCCGGAGGTTCCAGAATAAGGAAAGCTTTGCAATGCTATCAACAGGTTTCCTCAGCGTATGTCCTATCCATCCCATTGTCGTCTTCTCATCTCTTGTTCCACTGGCACTTGTCTAGTTCTTGTCATCAGTTCCACGTTGGTAACCTTGTCATACCATTTTAATCCCTCTATTCTACGCAAGCACCCATTTATGAAAGTCTGAAGCTTTTTGGTTGTTGTCTTTGTTGTTCTCCATGTCTCAGAGCCATACAACAGGACTGACTTCACATTTGAGTTGAAGATTCTTATTTTCGTGTTGGATCCGATTTTTTAAAATCTCCATATATTTCCCAATGCAATAAAAGCTTCTCTTCGGTTATGGGACAGAAGAGCCAGTTCATCAGCAAAATCCAGATCATCCAACTGCTTAGTCAGAGTCCACTGGATTCCATTTCTGTTGTGTGTTGTCGGCAGGTGGAACTTATGGAAGGGGAAGTAATCTTTAGAATGGTTTTTTAGACATATTAAATTTCGAGTTGCAACGCTTGATTAAGCGGATACTTGTTTGACTTTAGGATAGAATTATCTTTTCCTATTTTTCGGGTGACAGAGTACAGATAAGCGTGTGAACGCTGTTTAATGTATTTATTCTGTACTGTTTTGAGTTATGTGAATAGCTCGCTAGTCTGCATGTGTTATCGAGAACGGTGTTCAAGACAACCGAATCTCGTGACGGGTTTTTTGGTGGGACTAGTGTGTGATTTGGAGAGTTGTGTTTTGGGCGTGGACCGTGTAGGTCGAGTCCCAGTGTTTTTGGATAATGTATGCCTACGTAGGATTTGAGAAAATGTCGACTTATATATTTCGCTGTGTGTACAGCCTATTTGATAAACTGCAGTGAAGACTGTTTAGGTCATATGAAGATTATTATAGCTGCCGTGTGTTGCAGGCTTTATTGAGTAATGCAGTACTGTTTAGGCCATATGAAGATTATTATAGCTGCCGTGTGTTGCAGGCTTTATTGAGTAATGCAGTACTGTTTAGGTCATATGAAGATTATTATAGCTGCCGTGTGTTGCAGGCTTTATTGAGTAATGCAGTACTGTTTAGGCCATATGAAGATTATTATAGCTGCCGTGTGTTGCAGGCTTTATTGAGTAATGCAGTACTGTTTAGGTCATATGAAGATTATTATAGCTGCCGTGTGTTGCAGGCTTTATGGAGTAATGAAGTACTGTTTAGGCCATATGAAGATTATTATAGCTGCCGTGTGGTGCAGGCTTTATTGAGTATTGAAGATTTGTTTAGGCCATATGAAGATTATTATAGCTGCCGTGTGATGCAGGCTTTAGTGAGTATTGGAGTACTGTTTAGGCCATATGAAGATTATTAGAGCTGCCGTGTGATGCAGGCTTTATTGAGTATTGAAGTACTGTTTAGGCCATATGAACATTATTATAGCTGCCGTGTGGTGCAGGCTTTATTGAGTATTGAAGTACTGTTTAGGCCAGGATGTGGACAGGCCGTATTATATATATTTAATGCAATGTGGAAATTATATGATTCGTGTTTTGCTGTCGAATGTGTGTCATTTATGTCATCGTGTCTGTGTTGTACGGAATAAACAGTATCGAACTGTTCTAGTCGTTTGCAACCCTTTTTGACTCCTGAATGTACTCTTATGTACGTACTGTGGTGTGCGATCATATCAACACACACCCAGGTCAACATTCCAGACACAGTGACAGGACAGCAGCACACATATATTGAATTAGCCTGTGTGGCGATGATATAGACCGAACCAGTACACTCGTAACAGTGGGTAAACCCGACTAATAACATTAACGTTTAATTACATTCAGTGAGAAACCAGCAAATGAGAAACCAGCAAATCTAAGGGGGGTGTATCAGTTGGTGGTTTTCAGTTAACAGGATCTGACATCTACGACTATTCGCGTCGATAGCCTAAGTGGCGTAGTTTTGTATCATTGGATATGATTTAAGATGTGCCTGGGTGGCGTATACGATTAAGAAATTGTTACCTCTACAGTGATATGTACTTGAAGCAAGAGGATAATATGAAGCAAATTTTGTCCACCAGACCATAACATATCTAGAGGATCAGTCACTACAAGTTGGAAATAATACATATGACTTTCACGTGACAAGAGTGTAGAACACTTGACTGTGTTATAATTAGCCTTATGTAGGCGTGGCTTGAATCTGGTGTACTTCAGAACTGTGACCTAAATATTATCTGCGTGGGTGGCGCATTTGAGAAACAACGCACGCTTTATTTGGTAGTATGCAACTTTACACCAGTAGCAATTGACGTCCTATTTCGTGCCTATAGACTACAACAACGTCTGCAGTGGTCAAGGAAGTTCAATTAGACTTGGACAGTATTTGTACCAGCATTTGTACGGGTTGTCACAGATTTCTGCAATATTCGAGTTACCTGTGCCAGTTATCACCATCACAAGTTCAAGATGTTATGATACACGGAGTTGCCGTGTACATTTCAGACTACAGAAGAGTCAAGAGGGGCAGTGTGTGCTGTATTATGGTTCCTGTCAACGTGTGCATTGTTAAGCACATATCATATTGACGAAATTACCTGAAGACAAGCGAATCAAGTTCCAGTGCTTTCCCGCAGTGGAGGTTTTAGCAGTCTATGTGATATCCAGTATCGTGGCGGAAAAGAAGCGGGATCATTGACAAGATAAGTGATTGTGTCTTGTGTAAATTGTGTCACTTCATATATGTCGCTAGGCCTCCCTAATTGCTCATTTTGTTATTATTGTTGTTTATGTCTAATTTGACATATGATTAAGATTTGATGCATAGGTGTTAATGGCTGTTGACATATGTCGATTTTCCTGATAATGATGTGACTTGATAAAGGTGCTATAAAAAGGAATTGGTGATACAGAATTGAGGAATAAGCTCATTTCTTGACAAATAGTTAACTTTGTGAGCTGGAAGGGTAATTGTCAAACCTTTTGCGACAGTAATTTGTCATAACTATAAGTGATTACTATATATAGTTGATTAAGTAAGTGAATCACCATGGATCGTGATATGTGCCCTACAGATATAAGGCCTATGTTGGAGTCTGCATTGGTGGTAGGTAGAGATGGTAAGGGATTGAGAGGTGCACGACTTGGAGTATGGATCATGGACGATTTTTTGGTTAATGTATCGGCATCTCTAGAGTTATTTGCTGAACATAACTTTAAGCTTCTGTGTAATTCAATAATGGCTAAGGATTTGGTGAATTTGCTACGGCACCTTCGTGTGTTTTTGCAACAGAATATTGAGCTTGAACACGGACATATAATGCAAAGCATGTTCAAAATAATCCACAACCATACATCTGATGAGCAGGAAAGGGAATTGAGAATTGAGAAACAAGCAAAAGTAAACAAACAAAGTGCTCTACAGCAAAGAGAGAATTTCCTAGAAGGTGTTGCTAAAGAGAACGAACTACAGGCAACTGTGTATAGGCTTAAAAGTGAGATACTTGAATCAAACTCAGAACTTTCTAGTGCACAAGCTACATTAAATTCAACTTTAAGCAAAGTCCAAGACTTGGAAACTCAGATAGGTAATCTCATGCGGGAACTTCAAGAACAGAAAGAGATGTATGAGAAATTGAAGGTTGAGAGAAATGTCTGTGAGAAGACTTACATAGAAATGCTTCATGAGGTGATGAATGATAATGCGATGCTCAGTGATCAAATTGGGGAGATGAATATTGTACCCCCCAAGAAGAGTAATGAGATTATGAAAAACAATGATGATGTCCAGACTGAAACACTTCAGATAGAGTTGACTCAGTTGAGGGCAAATAAAGAACAGTACGAGAAAGAGACTTTAGTGGAGTTGACGGCTGAGAAAGAGAAGGTCGCTAAAATTGAAAATTTGCTAGCAGAAGAAAGCGACAAAGTTTTGGCTGTTAAGGAGTTAAATAAAAGGTTAAGTGAAACGATTTCACTTAAAGATAATGAAATTGCGGAAGCAAGGGAAAGAATATTTGGCTTACTAGATATGGTTTTGAAAAACAAAAGGTGCTCTTCTGTCAATGTTCACAATGATAGACAGAAAGTTGCGAAAAGTCAACCCCATACACTTTTTGCTCAGAGAGATTTCATTCATGGTAAAGATAGATCTTATCGTGGTAAATACAACTTTAAAAGTTCTAATATTACTGGTAGTTCCAGTAATAATTCTTGGCGTCAGACCAACAAAGATTCTTGTGTAACAGCCAGTTCTGTTGGTCAGGAAAAGATAGGTGATAAATTTCAGGTCAAGATTCATAAGAACAAATATTTCTCTACTACTGGAAATACTCAGAAATTAATAGCGGGTGTTGAGACTATTACTACTTGTTCCAAAGATGAAACCCATATGCGGAACAATAGAGATACTATTGTTTCTGGCAGTTGTCAAACTCAGCACAGTCAGTTTGAAACTATTGGTAAATATATTCCCATAAGGGAAAAGAAAAACAGTTCTAGAAAGAGAGATAACCCCAAGAGTAAACAGTACCAAGGGAGATCAGAAAATAATAATTTTCCCTCTCGTAGATACTGTAGACAATTTAACAAATCTCAAAGTTTTGATTGTAAGAATGTTGGAAAGTATGATAGAGATAATAGCTTTTCAAATGTTGCTTTATATCACCAGAGTAATGTTCCTAAACAAAAGACTAAAGTCATTTTTTGTAAACAAGACAACGGTAATAATAAGTATTGTGATCGTAGAACAAATAATAAGCGCAATTGTGCTAATTTTGTTCAACATGAGCCCAGAGTCATTTATAATCAAAGTAAACAGAGTAAAAAATAACAGTGGATGCTTGAATACTATTGATTGCTCTACTTGTTGTTGTGAATGTGAGACTTTGTTTCAGCGTAAGACAGCGGCGACATTCAAGGTCGGTCATGTTGTCCCCAAGAATTCTATGATATCTACATGTGATAGAGAGAGCTAGTGACATCGTGAAGAGACCGGGTTTTTACACAAGCCGGTACTGGGTAATTGTAAATGTGATTTCTACGTTTTTTTTTTTTTCATTAAATTTCACTATTGAGTAAAATGGAAATTTTCATTTGTATTTGTTGACAGAAGCTACGTTGCGATAAGGGTCAAGGCTTCTGTGACATATTGACGGTCAGAAATGTGAGTCAACTTTCCGCTCGAGTAGTCAACCGAAACCTGTCAGCGTCTAAATAGCAACTGATGGTTACTTTCTGAAGGTCAAGCATGTTTACAAGAGAGTGGGAGACTTCGCGTCTGATTTATTTTTTTTTTATGTGAAGATAGTAAATATTTTTGTATTCTATATTAGTACATGACATGTTGTTGTTTTGAAATAACATATAATTTTGTTGTAATGATTATTTCTATGCATCATTTGATTGCCATAATTTTTTATTGTTATTTATATGTCTGTATTTTGATGATGTATTAATACATTTTTATGCTATTTATATATTATTGTGTTGATAATGTGTAGTATGTAATTATTATCCTTTATACTACTCTGTTCAACTTAGAATTTTTGCAACTGTGTTGTTTAGGATAGTTTTGTACATGATGAGATTGCACAAACTCATTTATTGTGTTGATGTAGTGGTTACTTTTAGATAGTCCTGAGTGTTCGTTATTCACTTAATTTATATTTTTCTCATGTTTTGGTGTCATGATTAATTAATATATAGAACATACAGAGAAGATGTGTATTATCTGGTATGTTGTGAAATGTAATTTTGGAAAATAGCTTGCATGTATCATACATGATCTTGTATTTGGATTTGTTAACTTTTTGTGAAACTTCGATTTTTCCAGAACTTGATTTTCTTGCCAGTCAGACATGTAGATTATTTTCTTAGCAGATTATTTTTTAAAAAAAAAACTTATTTTTTGTAGATATTTTTATAGAACCTTTTTTATATTTCATAGTAACAACAAAGTGTAGATTTATTTATAGATGTATATCTTATCGATTTGAATAAGAGATAAAGTTATAGCTAAATAGCATTTTACTGAGCTGAACGTAATTGTCAGCAGAAAGAACTTAAAGGATAAATTAAATTTACATGTGTTGATTTAAAGGTTTCTTCGAGATAGGATTTTTGTTTTATATTTCACTCATTTTGTTAAAATATTGATTTCATTATTAGGTTTTACTTAAAGTATTACTGAATTACTTAAAAATTAAATACTGTTTTTATGTAACTTATCGAGAAAAAAAATATGTTTGTATGGTACTGTTGAAAAAAATGATTTTTTTTTTTTTTGGCATTGTAATTTTTTGTTGGGTGTGCCCAGCATTTGACTTCGTGATATCATTGATATGTAGTTTGATTAGTTCTTGTAAAAAGTTGTTTTTTATTATGATGTATTTGTTTTTTTTTTAGCGCTTGATTGTGCGTTGGTCGTATTAGTTATAGTAATGCTATTACTTGTTTGTTCGATGCCTATAATTTATTTATGTTAGTTTTGTATAACTCTTATAACTTAGTTAAATTACTTATTAGCTTTTGTTTAGTTATAAATTATTTTTTGATGGTATTAGTATAGATATACTTTGATATTTTGTGTTGTGCCTTTCGATCATGTTTATATATTTTTTTTTTTGAATAGGTTATCTGATCAAAACAGTTATTAGTATATACTGTTATTGACTTTCTTTGCGTTCGTGCCTTTGCTTTCTATCTGTCTTTGGTAACTATTCTTCATTTCATTCCTTCTTTTCTGTTGTCTTTTCGGTATGGATTTCATATCTTGTTTATACTTTCGTACCTCATCTTCGTTTTACTTGATTCTATTTGTATACTTTGTCTTCTTTCAACACTTATACCTCTATTCTTTGTATTGTTGGAGTGGTTATATGACTTGATATAATATATCTACTTATGATAGTTGTATTTATTTTACATGTAATTGTCCAACTTAATTATGAGTATATGGTATTGTTGAGTTCTTACTTTCTTTTTTTTTTTACAGATCATTCTTCTTTTGATTGATCTTGTGTTTTCTCTTTCGATTGGTTGTTTTCGGTTTGGTTTGTACTAAATATACGTAACTTAATTTTGGAACTGAAACTGATCATATTTGTATATTTAGCTAATTACTTTTTATACTTAGCTGGTTATGCTGTATGCTTTAATTGCTACTTTACACTTTAATGCTGATATTTCTTGTAAATATCTAATTTTGATTTAAAATAAGATATTTTTGTAGGCATATGTTAGAGCTTAATTGTCTTCTAAATTTTTCGTTTTTGGGAGTTAATTTTTTCAAAAAAAATGATAGAATCATTTTTTTCCCCGGAGCGGGTGGTAACTGTTGCAGGTGGAACTTATGGAAGGGGAAGTAATCTTTAGAATGGTGTTTTGAACATATTAAATTTCGAGTTGCAACGCTTGATTAAGCGGATACTTGTTTGACTTTAGGATAGAATTATCTTTTCCTATTTTTTCGGGTGACAGAGTACAGATAAGCGTGTGAACGCTGTTTAATGTATTTATTCTGTACTGTTTTGAGTTATGTGAATAGCTCGCTAGTCTGCATGTGTTATCGAGAACGGTGTTCAAGACAACCGAATCTCGTGACGGGTTTTTTGGTGGGACTAGTGTGTGATTTGGAGAGTTGTGTTTTGGGCGTGGACCGTGTAGGTCGAGTCCCAGTGTTTTTTTGGATAATGTATGCCTACGTAGGATTTGAGAAAATGTCGACTTATATATTTCGCTGTGTGTACAGCCTATTTGATAAACTGCAGTGAAGACTGTTTAGGCATATGAAGATTATTATAGCTGCCGTGTGTTGCAGGCTTTATTGAGTAATGCAGTACTGTTTAGGCCATATGAAGATTATTATAGCTGCCGTGTGTTGCAGGCTTTATTGAGTAATGCAGTACTGTTTAGGCCATATGAAGATTATTATAGCTGCCGTGTGTTGCAGGCTTTATTGAGTAATGCAGTTCTGTTTAGGCCATATGAAGATTATTATAGCTGCCGTGTGTTGCAGGCTTTATTGAGTAATGCAGTACTGTTTAGGTCATATGAAGATTATTATAGCTGCCGTGTGTTGCAGGCTTTATGGAGTAATGAAGTACTGTTTAGGCCATATGAAGATTATTATAGCTGCCGTGTGGTGCAGGCTTTATTGAGTATTGAAGATTTGTTTAGGCCATATGAAGATTATTATAGCTGCCGTGTGATGCAGGCTTTAGTGAGTATTGGAGTACTGTTTAGGCCATATGAAGATTATTAGAGCTGCCGTGTGATGCAGGCTTTATTGAGTATTGAAGTACTGTTTAGGCCATATGAACATTATATAGCTGCCGTGTGGTGCAGGCTTTATTGAGTATTGAAGTACTGTTTAGGCCAGGATGTGGACAGGCCGTATTATATATATTTAATGCAATGTGGAAATTATATGATTCGTGTTTTGCTGTCGAATGTGTGTCATTTATGTCATCGTGTCTGTGTTGTACGGAATAAACAGTATCGAACTGTTCTAGTCGTTTGCAACCCTTTTTGACTCCTGAATGTACTCTTATGTACGTACTGTGGTGTGCGATCATATCAACACACACCCAGGTCAACATTCCAGACACAGTGACAGGACAGCAGCACACATATATTGAATTAGCCTGTGTGGCGATGATATAGACCGAACCAGTACACTCGTAACAGTGGGTGTAAACCGACTAATAACATTAACGTTTAATTACATTCAGTGAGAAACTGGGTCCAACAGCTTCCCATTCAATGTGTGTTTTATGTGCTTCTTTGGATAACATAAGAGCTATCCCTTCACTGTGGTGTGAACTTTCGTCTTCTTGTCCTGAGGACAGCACCAATTCACCTGTGATGAGTTTCTTCTTGTCTACCCACTTCCACTTTGTTTCACACATTCCCAGAACCTCGATTTTATATTCCCTCATTTCTGCTGCTACTTGTGCCACTTTCCCTTGTTCGTTTAATGTCCGAACATTCCAGGTGCCAAATCTGGAAGTTCTCCTAGAAGAAAGAAGGTTAGTCAATAACACAGACTCTTTTCGGCTTTCTCTGTGTTGTATCATACTCCTCCCTACCTGAGGGCTTTCTCCTGTCTTGGGTGGCCGAGTTTTATTTCTTTAATTAACGTCCATGTTTGTTGAAGTTTTTGTGGTTTAACTTTTTTTTACAGGATGTCCCATGCCCAACCCTCCTTTGTCGCTTTCTACTACATGCATGGCAGGGCACAGTGTCACTATTCTTTGCTCCCCTTTCGGGCCCCGGCAGCTTCTTTGATTGTTGTTGTTCTCCATGCTTCAAGTCATACAATAGGACTGACGTGACGTGTTTCAAGTCATACAATAGGACTGACTTGACGTGTTTCAAGTCATACAATAGGACTCTGACATTAAAAGGTTCTTATTTTTTGGAATGGATTTACTTGTTTTTTTATCTCCATGGTTTCCAAATACAGTTCTAGTTCCTGTTGTAGCCTTCTGTAATCTTATTTTATAGTCCGTTCGGAAATTCGTGCCCACAGAAAGCGTCAATTTTCTCCAAAACTGTTTGTTGTATGGACATGAATTTTTACATACAGTCTTAGATTTTCCATGCAGTTATTAATATATTTATTGCCCTTACAAAACTCATGTCATGTTCGAATTTTCTTCTTTACGTTATATAAAAAACTCTTACCGTTGTCTGGGTTAATTTTTCTTAGTTTTACAGGAAAATTACAAGATCCGTTCAAAAATATATATATATTTTTTTTTATTAGTGTTGTGACTACATGTCCGCACGAGTGCGCACCTATTGTACACAGTCGCGAGTAACTAATTCAAACAAACAAAAATATTTTTGAACGGATTTTGTATCTTTCATGTAAAACTACTAAAAATTAACCCAGACAACAGTAAGAGTTTTTTATATAACGTAAAGAAGAAAATTCGAACATGACATGAGTTTTGTAAGGGCAAAAAATATATTAATAACTGCATGGAAAATCTAAGACTGCATGCAAAAATTCATGTCCATACAACAAACAGTTTTGGAGAAAATTGTCGCTTTCTGTGGGCACGAATTTCCGAACGGACTATAATATTGTTGTCTATATTGCTGCCATGGTTGCATGTATGATTCTACATCTTGTTGTGATGTTTCTTCAAGAGCAATATTTTTATCATTTCTTGAATTGTTTCTCAATATATTTGTTTTCTCCCTGTGTATTTTCAGACCCACTTGTTGTCACTTGTTGTCATTCTGTCATACATGTGATTACAGTTTTTGGACAGGAGAGCCAGTTCGTCTGTAAAATCTAGATCATGAAGCTGTTTAATCAGAGTTTAATAGGTTTCTATTGGTTGAAGTTGATGTTTTCACAACCCAGTCTATAGCCTATATTATTGAAATGGTAACAACAGGCATCTTTGTTACACTTGTGTTCTTTAGTTTTCATTTGTGAAAAATGTTAAGTCTTCATGTATTTTCTTCATTAAGTTAGTAATCTTCAATGGGACTCCATATTGCCTCATCATTTTCCAAAGTGGTTCTCTGTCTACACTGCCAAATACCTTTTCATAGTCCAAAAATCTAATGTCAAGAGTTAATTTCCATTTCAGACTTTTTCCCACTTTTATTCTCAAGGTACATTCTGATCTGTATAAGTATATAAACCAACAAAACCTTAATGAATCAGTTCTACAAATTAACAGTTCACAGGAAACAGGATCTGCTTGGTCTAGAACCTGTTTGTTCTCTATCCGTAGACTTCAAGTTCTTGAGGATGAACCTGTTAAATATTTTTCCTGGAACTAATAGAAAGATTATTCATTTAATCTTTTGTAAATCTCCCTTCTTATGCAGTTTGACCAGAGATCCTTTTTTCCATTCTGGTGGTATTTCTTCTCTCTCACAGACAGTTCCACAAAACAGACTCAACTCAACAGACTGTATCCACGAAATCCCCCTGACTTCCAGCGAGCAATCGAGGAGCTACAAGTCAACTGTGAAAAACCAAATAAGGAAGAAATAAAGAAAGACATAAAGCTTCTAACAGAAGGAAAAGAAGCTGGTTCAGATGATATTCCAGTAGAGGCTATCAAAGCAGAAATGGACACCTCTGCACAGATGTTATACACATTACTGGGTAAATTTTGTGTGGTTACAAATTGTCTACAGCATGTGATAACTGGTCCCAAGCCCAACCCTCCTTAGTCAGCTCTTATGCCATGCCTGGAAGATAAAGTGTTAGTAGTCACTTAGCAGCCCTTCATCATCATCAGTTGCCATCTCCACAACGAAGGTTGGCTGTAATGGATCTCCAACGTCTTCTGTCTCTTGTCTTGATGGTGCACTCTGATAGACTCTTTCCTGTCCATCTCTTGATGTTGTCTTCCCACTTATAGCGCTGTCTTCCCCTTGCACGTTTGCCTTCAACTCTCCCTTCTGTTATGGTCTTCTGCAAGGTGTTATGCCTTTTTATGTGGCCAAAGTATTTTAGCTGCCGAACTTTGACCTCCCTCTTTTAGTTCTCTTTTCATACCTAGATTTTCTAGGACCTCCTTATTTGTTTTCATCTCTTTCCATGAGATACGCCCCATTCTTCTATATATCCACATTTCAAGAGCCTCAATTCTTTCTTCCAAATGCTTATTCATCGTCCATGTTTCTGCACCATACAGAAATGCAGAATATATATAACACTTTATGATTCTCAGTTTTAATTTGTGAGATAACTGTTTGGATGTCAGTATATGTTTCATGTTGTTGAATGTAGCTTTGGCCATTCCTATTCTCTTCTTGATTTCTGTTTCACATCTGCCATCTTCTGTTATTATATGACCGAGATATACGTAGCTCTTGACTTGTTCCAGGATTTCCCCATTTACGCTTATCTTTAATGTGGGTTTATCGTCTGTTTTGCTAATTATCATAGTTTTTGTTTTCTCAATATTAATGTCGAGTCCATATTCATGACTTATACAGTTCACTTGCTTCACTAGTTCTTGTAACTCCTGTTCGCTTTCAGCTAACAACACGGTATCATCTGCATATCTAAGGTTGTTTATTGACCTTCCACTGATGTTCAGTCCTGGTATCTCCTGTATCTGTTTGAAAATTTTTTCGGTGTATAAATTAAATAGGCAGGGGGACAGAAAACAACCTTGTCTGACACCTCTTTTCATGTCTATGTATGGTGAATAATTCCTTCCAGATCTTACTGTGGCAGTTTGCTCCCAATAAAGGTTATTGAGTATTCTTATATCTTTTCCATCAATACCTATGTCTTCGAGGCATTCAATTATTTTCTTATGATGGACTCTGTCAAAAGCCTTCTTATAGTCAATGAAGCACATATACATACTTTTTTGGACCTCTATATTTTTCTGCTAATATTCTTAGGCAAAATATTGCCTCTCTTGTTCCATTGTTCCGTCTAAAACCAAACTGTTCTTCCTGGATTTCGCTCTACATTACTAAGCAGCCCTTAGTAACCCACTAATGTGATAAGTAATAGCTTATGGCACATGAAATATTTTAATAGAAGTCTGTCAGTTTAACTTACTTGGGTAAATCTTAAGTTTTTATCAAGAACTAGCTGTAAGTACCCAGCATTGCCCCGCTTTTCCTAGTAACTGTTTAGGAAACTTACGTAAAATGTAAAAGTGAAACTATAATATATTGATATTTGTGAAAATGAATTTTTATTTAAGTTAATGACTGCTACAAAAAGTGACTATCCTCGTGCCTTGTTTACTGTAATTGTAAATACAGGCTGCACAGTATACTGTTTTTCGGTTATTCCTCATAGTTCCACCAGAAGAGTGATTTCATTTAGCTTCTGAGTTTTTGCAAGAAGCAAATTAATAAGGCATATTTCTCATTCAGTCTGGTGTACCAAGAAAGAATAGTCCACCATTCCCTTGTTTAAATGTGTTTACTATTTATCTTTGCAGCATGTCCCCTTTCAAACACACATTTCCCTAAAATGATAGAAACCATTCCTGGAATTGAAAGTAAAAAGAGCCAAACTGCAACAGATAGAAAATCCATAGCGACAAAATACATAGAGAAACATTATCCACGCAACACCTGGACCCATGCATACACAGATGGATCAGCAACAAATGCAGCAGAAAATAGAGGTGGGGGTGTCTTTCTGACCTTAAGCAAAGGTGCAGAAAAAAGGCTGCCAGTGGCGACAGGACGATTCTCCAGCAACTTCAGAGCAGAGACAGAGGCCTTGAAAACTGCAGCAGAGGTTATATTGACAGAAGAAACGGCAGAGAGACAAGTTGCTTTCTTTACTGATGCACAGTCAGTAATTGCAACGTTGAAAAGCCAAAATAATACAGACCTGGATGATCTCAGAGTAGTGCTCCACAAACTTTGTCAACGATTCAAAAGTGTTGTGATCCAATGGATCCCATCTCGTAACATCGCCGGCAATGAAAAGGCTGACAGAATGGCAAAAGAAGGTTCACATCTACCTCAGCCTGATGCAAGCATAACTTTTGAGGAACCAAAGAGTTTTTTCAGAATCAGTTACAGAAACAAATGGAATGTAGAACATCCAGGGCACACACAGAATGATGCTTACTACCAGCTCCACAGAAGAGAACATGTGGTTATCTTCAGACTCCGCACTGGCCACAACAGATTGAGATACCATCTATTCAACAAGCTAAAGATAGGAACTACCGATCAGTGTAACTGTGGCACTGATAAAATAACTGCTGAACATCTGCTTCAAAGTTGCCCCTTATATGGGGTACAGAGAAAGTGCATATGGCCGATGCCAGCTCCTTTCGTGGAAAAGCTTTACGGGGATTCAAATAGCCTCAAACTGACTACTGCTTTCTTTGAGAACATTCAAGTGGACGTCTGAGAGTGTACGAAAAAGAAGAAGAAGAAACAGATATATTGTTTCATGAAGCAAGACAGTTATTATTTTCTTCCTTGATTGCTTATATTTTATTTGCTGCACTGTAATATTCCTCTAGATGATTTATTTATGTTCTAGTTGTTATTCAGTTTGTTTTATTGTTCTGAAGGTCTTTTTATACTTGTATGTGTTTAATAATGGTTGCAGGTTTATTTATGCCAATCTGTATGTTTCTGGGCAAGTCTGCTACTGTAAAGCTATTGGAAAGGCAAGCAAGTGGTTCTGTAAAGTTTCGTTATTTTTTTATATTAGCACGCGCAAAAAATTAAAATACTCCTAACATATAAGACTGAGTAAATGTGTTGAGCTGGATTCCCCATAAAAGACTCTTATTTCTCATGATGGAACAACAAAAGCAATTTTATTCTGTTTCCGAGTTTTAGCAAGAAGCAAATTAATAAAACACATTTTCCTTTTCCGATATAATACACCAAGAAATAATAGTCCAACTTATCCTCCATGTTGTTTAATGTGTTTAATACTGTTTTTGTAGCCCATTCTTTTCAAGCATATATACATTGTTGTTTGTAAAAAAATAAAGAAACATGTTTATTATTTTCTGTGATACATACTTCCAATGTAAAAAAAAACATATTGATTGTGTGGAGCTGATTTTTAAAAACAAAAGTTTCTATTTTCAGTAAGACCCAACCCATTCAACCTTGACACACAGATGATGTTGGTTATATTAGGACACGTCCAAATAAAGTTTATTCAGCTATATTTAATATATTTTTTTTCAAACATTATACTTTATAATAGCCATAACTGATTGTCAAAATGCATTAAAGAATTAGTCAGAATGTATGTAATAATTAAATATATCATGTTCTGTAATCAAAATCCAGGTTATGATGAAAGTAAGCAGGAGTATAATGGAGACTTCCAGAGTCATGATGCTAATGCTGAGGTGGGATGTTGCATGTACCATTGTTTAGACAAATTTATATCAGATAGTTAATTAACCTTGTATGTTGTATGTACCATTGTTTAGACAAACTATATCAGATAGTTAATTAACCTTGTTTGTTGTATATACCATTGTTTAAACAAACTATATCAGATAGTTAATTAACCTTGTATGTTGTATGTACCATTGTTTAGACACACTATATCAGACAGTTAATTAACCTTATATATTGTATGTATAATTGTTTAGACAAAGTGTTATCAGATAGTTAATTAACCTTGTATGTTGTGTGTACATTTGTTTAGACAAACTATATCAGACAGTTAATTGAGCTTGTATGTTGTATTTGCCATTATTTAGACAAAGTATATCAGACAGGTCATTGACCTTATATGTCACCATTGTCCTGGTCACCCCCTACGGAGCATGGAACTAATACTAAACATTCACAAGCTCTTACTGTGATGGTATCTGTAGCTATTTGTTTGACATGATAATGTTGCCAGCCTCATGATCAGCCTTATTATAGTGCCTTTTACAACATCCTGAGGGAGCAATATTCCCACTCTTTCTTTGTCTCATCAGAGACCCCAAACTCTACTAGAGGCCTTATTAGACATGCTTGTTTGTTTTGTCAGTGTTTTATATATTTACTTATTTTGTACACAAACAATTCACATGTTTATTTTGTGTTTGAAAGTTCACTGTGACCTTATAGGGTCTTATTTCATGCAGTAAATAATTGTGTGCTCTGTATATTTGTCTATGTGTGTGTACATGAGCATTTGTCTGTGCATGTATACATATATACAGAAAAATGTATCTCCCCTACATTTTGATATTGTGTATTACAAGTGTGATAAACACAAAGAGAAATCAAGTCCAAAACAAAAATCTCAATCTTCAACTCCAGTGTCAAGGCCATTCAATTATATAGCTCTAGTTTATAGCATTCTGAAATGTCCAGGGTAAAAGAGTTTTTGGGAGATTCAAAAACACACACAGTAGAGAACTGGATACAATAGTCAAAGATATGAGTCACTCATGTAGACACCTTGACCTGATAGTATATGACAAGAGGAGTTGGCAAACATCATGGAGACACCTTGACCTGATAGTATATGACAAGAGGAGTTGGCATACATCATGGAGACACATTGACCTGACAGTATATGACAAGAGGAGTTGGCATACATCATGGAGACACCTTGACCTGATAGTATATGACAAGAGGAGTTGGCATACATCATGGAGACACCTTGACCTGATAGTATATGACAAGAGGAGTTGGCATACATCATGGAGACACCTTGACCTGATAGTATATGACAAAAGGAGTTGGCATACATCAAGGAGACACCTTGACCTGATAATATATGACAAGAGCAGTTGGCATACATCATGGAGACACCTTGAAAAGATAGTATATGACCAGAGGAGTTGGCATACATCATGGAGACACCTTGACCTGATAGTATATGACAAGAGGAGTTGGCATACATCATGGAGACACCTTGACCTGATAGTATATGACAAGAGGAGTTGGCATACATCATGGAGATACATTGACCTGACAGTATATGACAAGAGGAGTTGGCATACATCATGGAGACACCTTGACCTGATAGTATATGACAAGAGGAGTTGGCATACATCATGGAGACACATTGACCTGACAGTATATGACAAGAGGAGTTGGCATACATCATGGAGACACGTTGACCTGATAGTATATGACAAGAGGAGTTGGCATACATCATGGAGACACCTTGACCTGATAGTATATGACAAGGGAAGTTGGCATACATCATGGAGACACCTTGACCTGATAGTATATGACAAGAGGAGTTGGCATACATCAAGGAGACACCTTGACCTGATAATATATGACAAGAGCAGTTGGCATACATCATGGAGACACCTTGACCTGATAGTATATGACCAGAGGAGTTGGCATACATCATGGAGACACCTTGACCTGATAGTATATGAATAGAAGAAATGGCATACATCATGGAGACACCTTGACCTGATAGTATATGACAAGAGCAGTTGGCATACATCATGGAGACACCTTGACCTGATAGTATATGACAAGAGGAGTTGGCATACATTATGGAGACATCTTGACCTGATAGTATATGACAAGAGGAGTTGGCAGACATCATGGAGACACCTTGACATGATAGTATATGATAAGAGGAGATAGCAGACATCATGGGGACACATTGACCTGATAGTATATGACAAGAGCAGTTGGCAGACATCATGGAGACATCTTGACCTGATATTATATGACAAAAGGAGTTGGCATACATCATGGAGACACATTGACCTAATGGTATATGACAAGAAGAGTTAGCATACATCATGGAGACACCTTAACCTGATAGTATATGACAAGAGCAGTTGGCATACATTATGGAGACACCTTGACCTGATAGTATATGACAAGAGGAGTTGGCATACATCAAGGAGACACCTTGACATGATAGTTTATGATAAGAGGAGATGGCAGACATCATGGGGACACATTGACCTGATGGTATATGACAAGAGCAGTTGGCATACATCATGGAGACACCTTAACCTGATAGTATATGACAAGCGCAGTTGGCATACATTATGGAGACACCTTGACCTGATAGTATATGACAAGAGGAGTTGGCATACATCATAGAGACACCTTGACCTGATAGTATATGACAAGAGGAGTTGGCATACATCATGGAGACCCCTTGACATGATAGTATATGACAAGAGGAATTTACAGACATCATGGAGACACCTTGACCTGATAGTATATGACAAGAGGAGTTGGCATACATCATGGAGACACCTTGACCTGATAGTAAATGACAAGAGGAGTTGACATACATCATGGAGACACCTTGACCTGATAATATATGACAAGAGGAATTAGCAGACATCATGGGGACACTTTGACCTGATAGTATATGACAAGAGGAGTTGGCATACATCAAGGAGACACCTTGACCTGATAGTATATGACAAGAGGAGTTGGCATACGTCATGGAGACAACTTGACATGATAGTATATGACAAGAGGAATTGGCAGACATCATGGGGACACTTTGACCTGATAGTATATGACAAGAGGAGTTATCATACATAATGGAGACACCTTGACCTGATAGTATATGACAAGAGGAGTTGGCATACATCATGGAGACACCTTGACCTGATAGTATATGACAAGAGGAGATGGTATACATCAAGGAGACACCTTGACCTGATAGTATATGACAGGAGGAGTTGGCATACATCATGGAGACACCTTGACCTTATAGTATATGACAAGAGGAGTTGGCATACATCAAGGAGACACCTTGACCTGATAGTATATGACAAGAGGAGATGGCAGACATCATGGGGACACCTTGACCTGATGGTATATGACAAGAGGAGTTGGCATACATCATGGAGACACCTTAACCTGATAGTATATGACAAGCGCAGTTGGCATACATTATGGAGACACCTTGCCCTGATAGTATATGACAAGAGGAGTTGGCATACATCATAGAGACACCTTGACCTGATAGTATATGACAAGAGTAGTTTGCATACATCATGGAGACACCTTGACATGATAGTATATGACAAGAGGAATTGGCAGACATCATGGAGACACCTTGACCTGATAGTATATGACAAGAGGAGTTGGCATACATCATGGAGACACCTTGACCTGATAGTAAATGACAAGAGGAGTTGGCATACATCATGGAGACACCTTGACCTGATAATATATGACAAGAGGAATTAGCAGACATCATGGGGACACTTTGACCTGATAGTATATGACAAGAGGAGTTGGCATACATCAAGGAGACACCTTGACCTGATAGTATATGACAAGAGGAGTTGGCATACATCATGGAGACAACTTGACATGATAGTATATGACAAGAGGAATTGGCAGACATCATGGGGACACTTTGACCTGATAGTATATGACAAGAGGAGTTATCATACATAATGGAGACACCTTGACCTGATAGTATATGACAAGAGGAGTTGGCATACATCATGGAGACACCTTGACCTGATAGTATATGACAAGAGGAGATGGTATACATCAAGGAGACACCTTGACCTGATAGTATATGACAGGAGGAGTTGGCATACATCATGGAGACACCTTGACCTTATAGTATATGACAAGAGGAGTTGGCATACATCAAGGAGACACCTTGACCTGATAGTATATGACAAGAGGAGATGGCAGACATCATGGGGACACCTTGACCTGATGGTATATGACAAGAGGAGTTGGCAGACATCATGGAGACACCTTGACCTGATAGTATATGACAAAAGGAGTTGGCATACATAATCGTGACACATTGACCTGATGGTATATGACAAGAGGAGTTGGCATACATCATGGAGACACCTTGACCTGATAGTATATGATAAGAGGAGTTGGCATACATCATGGAGACACCTTGACCTGATAGTATATGACAAGAGGAGTTGGCATACATCATGGAGACACCTTGACCTGATAGTATATGATAAGAGGAGTTGGCATACATCAAGGAGACACCTTGACATGATAGTATATGATATAGTGATCCGAGATGGCAGACATCATGGGGACACATTGACCTGATGGTATATGACAAGAGCAGTTGGCATACATCATGGAGACACCTTGACCTGATAGTATATGACAAGAGCAGTTGGCATACATTATGGAGACACCTTGACCTGATAGTATATGACAAGAGGAGTTGGCATACATCATAGAGACACCTTGACCTGATAGTATATGACAAGAGTAGTTTGCATACATCATGGAGACACCTTGACATGATAGTATATGACAAGAGGAATTGGCAGACATCATGGAGACACCTTGACCTGATAGTATATGACAAGAGGAGTTGGCATACATCATGGAGACACCTTGACCTGATAGTATATGACAAGAGGAGTTGGCATACATCATGGAGACACACCTTGACCTGATAAATATATGACAAGAGGAATTTGCAGACATCATGGGGACACTTTGGCCTGATAGTATATGACAAGAGGAGTTGGCATACATCATGGAGACACCTTGACCTATAGTATATGACAAGAGGAGTTGGCATACATCATGGAGACACCTTGACATGATAGTATATGACAAGAGGAATTGGCAGACATCATGGGGACACTTTGACCTGATAGTATATGACAAGAGGAGTTATCATACATAATGGAGACACCTTGACCTGATAGTATATGACAAGAGGAGTTGGCATACATCATGGAGACACCTTGACCTGATAGTATATGACAAAAGGAGATGGTATACATCAAGGAGACACCTTGACCTGATAGTATATGACAGGAGGAGTTGGCATACATCATGGAGACACCTTGACCTGATAGTATATGACAAGAGGAGTTGGCATACATCAAGGAGACACCTTGACCTGATAGTATATGACAAGAGGAGATGGCAGACATCATGGGGACACCTTGACCTGATGGTATATGACAAGAGGAGTTGGCAGACATCATGGAGACACCTTGACCTGATAGTATATAACAAGAGGAATTGGCATACATAATCGTGACACATTGATCTGATGGTATATGACAAGAGGAGTTGGCATACATCATGGAGACACCTTGACCTGATAGTATATGACAAGAGGAGATGGCATACATCATGGAGACACCTTGACCTGATAGTATATGACAAGAGGAGTTGGCATACATCATGGAGACACCTTGACCTGATAGTATATGACAAGAGGCGATGGTATACATCATGGAGACACCTTGGCCTGATAGTATATGACAAGAGGAGTTGGCATACATCAAAGAGACACCTTGACCTGATAGTATATGACAAGAGGAGTTGGCATACATCATGGAGACACCTTGACCTGATAGTATATGACAAGAGGAGTTGGCATACATCAAGGAGACACCTTGACATGATAGTATATGATAAGAGGAGATGGCAGACATTATGGGGACACATTGACCTGATGGTATATGACAAGAGGAGTTGGCATACATCATGGAGACACCTTAACCTGATAGTATATGACAAGAGCAGTTGGCATACATTATGGAGACACCTTGACCTGATAGTATATGACAAGAGGAGTTGGCTTACATCATAGAGACACCTTGACCTGATAGTATATGACAAGAGGAGTTGGCATACATCATGGAGACACCTTGACATGATAGTATATGACAAGAGGAATTGGCATACATCATGGAGACACCTTGACCTGATACTATATGACAAGAGGAGTTGGCATACATCATGGAGACACCTTGACCTGATAGTATATGACAAGAGGAGTTGGCATACATCATGGAGACACCTTGACCTGATAATATATGACAAGAGGAATTAGCAGACATCATGGGGACACTTTGACCTGATAGTATATGACAAGAGGAGTTGGCATACATCATGGAGACACCTTGACCTGATAGTATATGACAAGAGGAGTTGGCATACATCATGGAGACACCTTGACATGATAGTATATGACAAGAGGAGTTGGCAGACATCATGGGGACACTTTGACCTGATAGTATATGACAAGAGGAGTTATCATACATAATGGAGACACCTTGACCTGATAGTATATGACAAGAGGAGTTGGCATACATCATGGAGACACCTTGACCTGATAGTATATGACAAGAGGAGATGGTATACATCAAGGAGACACCTTGACCTGATAGTATATGACAGGAGGAGTTGGCATACATCATGGAGACACCTTGACCTGATAGTATATGACAAGAGGAGTTGGCATACATCAAGGAGACACCTTGACCTGATAGTATATGACAAGAGGAGATGGCAGACATCATAGGGACACCTTGACCTGATGGTATATGACAAGAGGAGTTGGCAGACATCATGGAGACACCTTGACCTGATAGTATATGACAAAAGGAGTTGGCATACATAATCGTGACACATTGACCTGATGGTATATGACAAGAGGAGTTGGCATACATCATGGAGACACCTTGACCTGATAGTATATGATAAGAGGAGTTGGCATACATTAAGGAGACACCTTGACCTGATAGTATATGACAAGAGGAGTTGGCATACATCATGGAGACACCTTGACCTGATAGTATATGATAAGAGGAGTTGGCATACATCATGGAGACACCTTGACCTGATAGTATATGACAAGAGGAGTTGGCATACATCATGGAGACACCTTGACCTGATAGTATATGACAAGAGGAGTTGGCATACATCATGGAGACACCTTGACCTGATAATATATGACAAGAGGAATTAGCAGACATCATGGGGACACTTTGACCTGATAGTATATGACAAGAGGAGTTGGCATACATCATGGAGACACCTTGACATGATAGTATATGATAAGAGGAGATGGCAGACATCATGGGGACACATTGACCTGAAGTATATGACAAGAGGAGTTGGCATACATCATGGAGACACCTTAACCTGATAGTATATGACAAGAGCAGTTGGCATACATTATGGAGACCCCTTGACCTGATAGTATATGACAAGAGGAGTTGGCATACATCATAGAGACACCTTGACCTGATAGTATATGACAAGAGGAGTTGGCATACATCATGGAGACACCTTGACATGATAGTATATGACAAGAGGAATTGGCAGACATCATGGAGACACCTTGACCTGATAGTATATGACAAGAGGAGTTGGCATACATCATGGAGACACCTTGACCTGATAGTATATGACAAGAGGAGTTGGCATACATCATGGAGACATCTTGACCTGATAATATATGACAAGAGGAATTAGCAGACATCATGGGGACACCCACTTGACCCTGATAGTATATGACAAGAGGAGTTTGGCATACATCATGGAGACAACCTTGACCTGATAGTATATGACAAGAGAGTTGGCATACATCATGGAGATACCCTTGACATGATAGTATATGACAAGAGGAATAGGCAGACATCATGGGACACTTTGATCTGATAGTATATGACAAGAGGAGTTATCATACAAGCAATTGGAGACACCTTGACCCTGAAGAGTATATGACAAGAGAGGTTGGCATACATCATGGAGACACCTTGACCTGATAGTATATGACTATACATCAAGGAGACACCTTGACCTGATAGTATATGACAGGAGGAGTTGGCATACATCATGGAGACACCTTGACCTGATAGTATATGACAAGAGGAGTTGGCATACATCAAGGAGACACCTTGACCTGATAGTATATGACAAGAGGAGATGGCAGACATCATGGGAACACCTTGACCTGATGGTATATGACAAGAGGAGTTGGCAGACATCATGGAGACACCTTGACCTGATAGTATATGACAAAAGGAGTTGGCATACATAATCGTGACACATTGACCTGATGGTATATGACAAGAGGAGTTGGCATACATCATGGAGACACCTTGACCTGATAGTATATGACAAGAGGAGTTGGCATACATCATGGAGACACATTGACCTGACAGTATATGACAAGAGGAGTTGGCATACATCATGGAGACACGATTGACCCAAGATGATAGTATATGACAAGAGGAGTTGGCATACATCATGGAGACACCTTGACCTGATAGTATATGACAAGAGGAGTTGGCATACATCATGGAGACACCTTGACCTGATAGTATATGACAAGAGGAGTTGGCATACATCAAGGAGACACCTTGACCTGATAATATATGACAAGAGCAGTTGGCATACATCATGGAGACACCTTGACCTGATAGTATATGACCAGAGGAGTTGGCATACATCATGGAGACACCTTGACCTGATAGTATATGACAAGAAGAAATGGCATACATCATGGAGACACCTTGACCTGATAGTATATGACAAGAGCAGTTGGCATACATCATGGAGACACCTTGACCTGATAGTATATGACAAGAGGAGTTGGCATACATTATGGAGACATCTTGACCTGATAGTATATGACAAGAGGAGTTGGCAGACATCATGGAGACACCTTGACATGATAGTATATGATAAGAGGAGATAGCAGACATCATGGGGACACATTGACCTGATAGTATATGACAAGAGCAGTTGGCAGACATCATGGAGACATCTTGACCTGATATTATATGACAAGAGGAGTTGGCATACATCATGGAGACACATTGACCTAATGGTATATGACAAGAAGAGTTAGCATACATCATGGAGACACCTTGACCTGATAGTATATGACAAGAGCAGTTGGCATACATTATGGAGACACCTTGACCTGATAGTATATGACAAGAGGAGTTGGCATACATCAAGGAGACACCTTGACATGATAGTTTATGATAAGAGGAGATGGCAGACATCATGGAGACACCTTAACCTGATAGTATATGACAAGAGCAGTTGGCATACATTATGGAGACACCTTGACCTGATAGTATATGACAAGCGCAGTTTTGGCATACATTATTGGAGACACCTTGACCTGATAGTATATGACAAGAGGAGTTGGCATACATCATAGAGAACACCTTGACCTGATAGTATATACAAGAGAGTTTGGCATACATCATGGAGACCCCTTGACATGATAGTATATGACAAGAGGAATTTACAGACATCATGGAGACACCTTGACCTGATAGTATATGACAAGAGGAGTTGGCATACATCATGGAGACACCTTGACCTGATAGTAAATGACAAGAGGAGTTGACATACATCATGGAGACACCTTGACCTGATAATATATGACAAGAGGAATTAGCAGACATCATGGGGACACTTTGACCTGATAGTATATGACAAGAGGAGTTGGCATACATCAAGGAGACACCTTGACCTGATAGTATATGACAAGAGGAGTTGGCATACATCATGGAGACAACTTGACATGATAGTATATAACAAGAGGAATTGGCAGACATCATGGGGACACTTTGACCTGATTGTATATGACAAGAGGAGTTATCATACATAATGGAGACACCTTGACCTGATAGTATATGACAAGAGGAGTTGGCATACATCATGGAGACACCTTGACCTGATAGTATATGACAAGAGGAGATGGTATACATCAAGGAGACACCTTGACCTGATAGTATATGACAAGAGGAGTTGGCATACATCATGGAGACACCTTGACCTTATAGTATATGACAAGAGGAGTTGGCATACATCAAGGAGACACCTTGACCTGATAGTATATGACAAGATGAGATGGCAGACATCATGGGGACACCTTGACCTGATGGTATATGACATGAGGAGTTGGCATACATCATGGAGACACCTTAACCTGATAGTATATGACAAGCGCAGTTGGCATACATTATGGAGACAACTTACCGTGATAGTATAAGACAAGAGGAGTTGGGATACTTCATAGAGATCACATTGACCTGATAGTATATGACAAGAGTAGTTTGCATACATCATGGAGACACCTTGACCATGATTAGTATAATGACAAGAGGAAATTGGCAGACATCATGGAGACACCTTGACCTGATAGTATATGACCACAAGAGGAGTTGGCATACATCATGGAGACACCTTGACCTTGATAGTAAATACAATGACAAGAGGAGTTGGCATACATCATGGAGACACCTTGACCTGATAATATATGACAAGAGGATGCGATTTGGCAGACATCATGGGGACACTTTGACCTGATAGTATATGACAAGAGGAACAGTTGGATACACATCAAGGAGAGACACCTTGACCTGGTATAGTATATGACAAGAGGAGTTGGCATACATCATGGAGACAACTTGACATGATAGTATATGACAAGAGGAATTGGCAGACATCATGGGGACACTTTGACCTGATAGTATATGACAAGAGGAGTTATCATACATAATGGAGACACCTTGACCTGTATAGTAATATGACAAGAGGAGTTGGCATACATCATGGAGACACCTTGACCTGATAGTATATGACAAGAGGAGATGGTATCCATCAAGGAGACACCTTGACCTGATAGTATATGACAGAAGGAGTTGGCATACATCATGGAGACACCTTGACCTTATAGTATATGACAAGAGGAGTTGGCATACATCAAGGAGACACCTTGACCTGATAGTATATGACAAGAGGAGATGGCAGACATCATGGGGACACCTTGACCTGATGGTATATGACAAGAGGAGTTGGCAGACATCATGGAGACACCTCTTTGACCTGATAGTATAATGACAAAAAGGATGTTGGCATACATAATCGGGACACATTGACCTGATGGTAATATGACAAGAGGAGTTGGCATACATAACATCATGGAGACACCTTGACCTGATAGTATATGATAAGAGGAGTTTTGGCATACATCATGGAGACACCTTGACCTGATAGTATATGACAAGAGGAGTGTTGGCATACATCATGGAGACACCTTGACCTGAAAGTATAATGATAAGAGGAGTTTTGGCATACATCAAGGAGACACCTTGACATGATAGTATATGATAAGAGGAGATGGCAGACATCATGGGGACACTTTGACCTGATAGTATATGACAAGAGGAGTTGGCATACATCATGGAGACACCTTGACCTGATAGTATATGACAAGAGGAGATGGTATACATCAAGGAGACACCTTGACCTTAGATAAGTATATGACAAGAGGAGTTGGCATACATCATGGGAGACACCTTGACCTGATAGTATAAAGACTGTGGGCTTTTTTAGATATGGTAGATGGTATACATCATGGAGACACCTTGGCCTGATAGTATATGACAAGAGGAGTTGGCATTACATCAAAGAGACACAACCTTTGACCTGATAGTAAATGACAAGAGGAGGTTGGCATACATCATGGAGACACCTTGACCTGATAGTATATGACAAGAGGAATTGGCATACATCAAGGAGACACCCTTCTTGACAAAGATCGTATTATGATAAGAGGAGATGGCAGACATTATGGGGACACATTGAACCTGATGGTATTATGACAAGAGGAGTTGGCCATACATCATGGAGACACCTTAACCTGAAAAAAAATAAGTATATGACAAGAGCAGTTGGCATAATTAATTATGGAGACACCTTGACCTGATTAGTATATGACAAGAGGAGTTGGCTTACATCATAGAGACACCTTGACCTGATAGTATATGACAAGAGGAGTTGGCATACATCATGGAGACACCTTGACATGATAGTATATGACAAGAGGAATTGGCATACATCATGGAGACACCTTGACCTGATACCTATAGGACAAGAGGAGTTGGCATACATCATGGAGACACCTTGACCTGACTAGTATATGACAAGAGGAGTTGGCATAAACATCATGGAGACACTTTGACCTGATAGTATATGACAAGAGGAATTTGCAGAAATCATGGGGACACTTTGGCATGATAGTATATGACAAGAGGAGTTGGCATACATCATGGAGACACCTTGACCTATAGTATATGACAAGAGGAGTTGGCATACATCATAGAGACACCTTGACATGATAGTAATATGACAAGAGGAATTGGCAGACATCATGGGGAACTTTGACCTGATAGTATATGACAAGAGGAGTTATCAATATGGAGACACCTTGACCTGATAGTATATGACAAGAGGAGACTTTGGCATACGAACATGGAGACACCTT
>JAMPIV010011493.1:0-21287 GCA_024509875.1 Oreohelix idahoensis | reverse complement strand
TTATAACTTGTGCCGGAGCTATAACTTCTACACTAGGAGCTATAACTTCTACACTAGGAGCTACACTAGGACTTCTACACTAGGAGCTATAACTTCTACACTAGGAGCTATAACTTTTATGCTGGGAGCTATAACTTCTACACTAGGAGCTATACCTTTTATGCTGGGAGCTATAACTTCTACACTAGGAGCTATAACTTCTACACTAGGAGCTATAACTTCTACACTAGGAGCTATAACTTCTACACTAGGAGCTATAACTTCTACACTAGGAGCTATAACTTCTACACTAGGAGCTATAACTTCTACACTAGGAGCTATAACTTCTACACTAGGAGCTATAACTTCTACACTAGGAGCTATAACTTCTACACTAGGAGCTATAACTTGTGCACTGGGAGCTATAACTTCTACACTAGGAGCTATAACTTTTATGCTGGGAGTTATAACTTATACACTAGGGGCTATAACTTCTACACTAGGAGCTATAACTTCTACACTAGGAGCTATAACTTGTGCACTGGGAGCTATAACTTCTACACTAGGGGCTATAACTTCTACACTAGGAGCTATAACTTTTACACTAGGAGTTATAACTATACACTTGTATACTGGAGCTATAACTTCTACACTAGGAGCTATAAACTTGTGCACTGGGAGCTATAACTTCTACACTAGGGGCTATAACTTTTACTTTAACTTCTACACTAGGAGCTATAACTTCTACACTAGGAGCTATAACTTGCTATAACTTGTGCACTGGGAGCTATAACTTCTACACTAGGAGCTATAACTTTTATGCTGGGAGTTATAACTTATACACTAGGGGCTATAACTTCTACACTAGGAGCTATAACTTCTACACTAGGAGCTATAACTTCTACACTAGGAGCTATAACTTCTACACTAGGAGCTATAACTTCTACACTAGGAGCTATAACTTTTATGCTGGGAGTTATAACTTATACACTAGGAGCTATAACTTCTACACTAGGAGCTATAACTTCTACACTAGGAGCTATAACTTCTACACTAGGGGCTATAACTTCTACACTAGGAGCTATAACTTCTACACTAGGAGCTATAACTTGTGCACTGGGAGCTATAACTTCTACACTAGGAGCTATAACTTGTGCACTGGGAGCTATAACTTCTACACTAGGGGCTATAACTTCTACACTAGGAGCTATAACTTCTACACTAGGAGCTATAACTTGTGCACTGGGAGCTATAACTTCTACACTAGGAGCTATAACTTTTATGCTGGGAGTTATAACTTATACACTAGGGGCTATAACTTCTACACTAGGAGCTATAACTTCTACACTAGGAGCTATAACTTGTGCACTGGGAGCTATAACTTCTACACTAGGAGCTATAACTTCTACACTAGGAGCTATAACTTCTACACTAGGAGCTATAACTTCTACACTAGGAGCTATAACTTTTATGCTGGGAGTTATAACTTATACACTAGGAGCTATAACTTCTACACTAGGAGCTATAACTTCTACACTAGGAGCTATAACTTGTGCACTGGGAGCTATAACTTCTACACTAGGAGCTATAACTTCTACACTAGGAGCTATAACTTCTACACTAGGAGCTATAACTTCTACACTAGGAGCTATAACTTCTACACTAGGAGCTATAACTTCTACACTAGGAGCTATAACTTGTGCGCTGGGAGCTATAACTTCTACACTAGGAGCTATAACTTGTGCACTGGGAGCTATAACTTCTACACTAGGGGCTATAACTTCTACACTAGGAGCTATAACTTCTACACTAGGAGCTATAACTTGTGCACTGGGAGCTATAACTTCTACACTAGGAGCTATAACTTTTATGCTGGGAGTTATAACTTATACACTAGGGGCTATAACTTCTACACTAGGAGCTATAACTTCTACACTAGGAGCTATAACTTGTGCACTGGGAGCTATAACTTCTACACTAGGAGCTATAACTTTTATGCTGGGAGTTATAACTTATACACTAGGGGCTATAACTTCTACACTAGGAGCTATAACTTGTGCGCTGGGAGCTATAACTTCTACACTAGGAGCTATAACTTCTACACTAGGAGCTATAACTTTTATGCTGGGAGTTATAACTTATACACTAGGGGCTATAACTTCTACACTAGGAGCTATAACTTCTACACTAGGAGCTATAACTTGTGCACTGGGAGCTATAACTTCTACACTAGGGGCTATAACTTCTACACTAGGAGCTATAACTTCTACACTAGGAGCTATAAATTGTGCGCTGGGAGCTATAACTTCTACACTAGGAGCTATAACTTCTACACTAGGAGCTATAACTTTTATGCTGGGAGTTATAACTTATACACTAGGGGCTATAACTTCTACACTAGGAGCTATAACTTCTACACTAGGAGCTATAACTTGTGCACTGGGAGTTATAACTTCTACACTAGGGGCTATAACTTATACACTAGGGGCTATAACTTCTACACTAGGAGCTATAACTTGTGCGCTGGGAGCTATAACTTCTACACTAGGAGCTATAACTTTTATGCTGGGAGTTATAACTTATACACTAGGGGCTATACACTAGGGCTATAACTTCTACACTAGGAGCTATAAAACTTCTATAACTTATACACTAGGGGCTATAACTTCTACACTAGGAGCTATAACTTGTGCACTGGGAGCTATAACTTCTATACACTAGGGGAGCTATAACTTCTAGGGGCTATAACTTCTACACTAGGAGCTATAACTTCTACACTAGGAGCTATAACTTGTGCACTGGGAGCTATAACTTCTACACTAGGGGCTATAACTTCTACACTAGGAGCTATAACTTCTACACTAGGAGCTATAACTTTTATGCTGGGAGTTATAACTTATACACTAGGGGCTATAACTTCTACACTAGGAGCTATAACTTCTACACTAGGAGCTATAACTTGTGCACTCGGAGCTATAACACTAGGAGCTATAACTTGTGCACTGGGAGCTATAACTTCTACACTAGGAGCTATAACTTTTATGCTGGGAGTTATAACTTATACACTAGGGGCTATAACTTCTACACTAGGAGCTATAACTTGTGCGCTGGGAGCTATAACTTCTACACTAGGAGCTATAACTTTTATGCTGGGAGTTATAACTTATACACTAGGGGCTATAACTTCTACACTAGGAGCTATAACTTGTGCGCTGGGAGCTATAACTTCTACACTAGGAGCTATAACTTCTACACTAGGAGCTATAACTTTTATGCTGGGAGTTATAACTTATACACTAGGGGCTATAACTTCTACACTAGGAGCTATAACTTCTACACTAGGAGCTATAACTTGTGCACTGGGAGCTATAACTTCTACACTAGGGGCTATAACTTCTACACTAGGAGCTATAACTTCTACACTAGGAGCTATAACTTGTGCACTGGGAGCTATAACTTCTACACTAGGAGCTATAACTTTTATGCTGGGAGTTATAACTTCTACACTAGGGGCTATAACTTCTACACTAGGAGCTATAACTTCTACACTAGGAGCTATAACTTGTGCACTGGGAGCTATAACTTCTACACTAGGAGCTATAACTTTTATGCTGGGAGTTATAACTTATACACTAGGGGCTATAACTTCTACACTAGGAGCTATAACTTGTGCGCTGGGAGCTATAACTTCTACACTAGGAGCTATAACTTTTATGCTGGGAGTTATAACTTATACACTAGGGGCTATAACTTCTACACTAGGAGCTATAACTTGTGCGCTGGGAGCTATAACTTCTACACTAGGAGCTATAACTTCTACACTAGGAGCTATAACTTTTATGCTGGGAGTTATAACTTATACACTAGGGGCTATAACTTCTACACTAGGAGCTATAACTTGTGCGCTGGGAGCTATAACTTCTACACTAGGAGCTATAACTTCTACACTAGGAGCTATAACTTTTATGCTGGGAGTTATAACTTCTACACTAGGAGCTATAGCTTGTGCACCAGGGGTTATAACTTCTAAACTCGGACTATAAATAATATAATATATTATATTATATAATATATTATATTATATTAATATATTGTATCCATAGATAAAATATCCACCGTTAAACCCATCTACACTGCACACAAGCTTCCAGTTTGGAAACAAAATCGTTTCCCTAAAATGATAGAAAACATTCCTGGAATTGAAAGTAAAAAGAGCCAAACTGCAACAGATAGAAAATCCATAGCGACAAAATACATAGAGAAACATTATCCACGCAACACCTGGACCCATGCATACACAGATGGATCAGCAACAAATGCAACAGAAAATGGAGGTGGGGGTGTCTTTCTGACCTTAAGCACTGGTGCAGAAAAAAGGCTGTCAGTGGCAACAGGACGATTCTCCAGCAACTTCAGAGCAGAGGCAGAGGCCTTGAAAACTGCAGCAGAGGTTATATTGACAGAAGAAACGGCAGAGAGACAAGTTGCTTTCTTTACTGATGCACAGTCAGTAATTGCAACGTTGAAAAAACAAAATAATACAGACCTGGATGATCTCAGAGTAGTGCTCCACAAACTTTGTCAACGATTCAAAAGTGTTGTGATCCAGTGGATCCCATCTCATTGTAACATCGCCGGCAATGAAGAGGCTGACAGAATAGCAAAAGAAGGTTCACATCTACCTCAGCCTGACGCAAGCATAACTTTTGAGAAGGTAAAGAGTTTTATCAGAATCAGTTACAGAAACAAATAGAATGTAGAACATCCAGGGCACACACAGAATGATGCTTACTACCAGCTCCACAGAAGAGAACAAGTGGTAATCTTCAGACTCCCCACTGGCCACAACAGATTGAGATACCATCTATTCAACAAGCTAAAGATAGGAACTACCAATCAGTGTAACTGTGGCACTGATAAAATGACTGCTGAACATCTGCTTCAAAGTTGCCCCTTATATGTGGTACAGAGAAGGTGCATATGGCCGACGCCAGCTCCTTTCGTGGAAAAGCTTTACGGGGATTCAAATAGCCTCAAACTGACTACTGCTTTCTTTGAGAACATTCAAGTGGACGTCTGAGAGTGTACGAAGAAGAAGGACTATATATTGTACCCTAGGAACTATAACTTGTGTGCCAGGAGTAATAACTTATACACTAGAAGCTCAAACTTCTGTATCTAGAAATATAACTTCTACACTACGAGCAATAATTTCTACATTAGAAGCTATAACATCTACACTAGAAGGTGTACCTTATACAGTAGAACCTATACCTTCTGCACTAGGAGATACAGCCTGTACACAAGGGGTTATAACTTCTACATCAGGAAATATAACTTGTACACCAGGAGATATAACTTCTACTCTGGGAGCTAAAGCTTGTACACTAGAAGCTATAACTTCACCACCGGGAACTATAGCAGCATTTAAAAAAAAAAACATGGACTGACCTGAAGCGTATGCTGTTTTGTGTGACTGTTATGGCCACTTTTTATACATGCTGAGTGACACCAAATTCATTAATGTAAGGGAAGAAAAAAAATAATTTTTTCTGTCTTGTAATAATGATCCTCTACTTTTTTTCTTATACGTTATTGACATTCCTACTACCTATCATTATAAAACTTACGGTTTTTTTAAAACTTATTATTAGCTTTATAAATGTGAGATTAATGAAAACTGCCAGATAGCGTTTAACCTGCAGCACTAGTTAGCATTATACATCACCTGTTTATTTTTGTGTGAATAGTTTTTTTTAAATTATTATCTTTTGTAAGGTGTGACCACCACTTATAAATATATTTTTTACAATCCACATGCCCAGGGTCCAAGTAATTTTCAATTAATTTTGTGTTTTATAATAAATGCTATTTAGCGACCTTAGCTTGACTGAGCAGTGTGTAAGCTTCTTCTGAAGTTCTTTACATTCCAATGTTTTCAGATGTCAGGTTGTAATCATTTGATTGAAAAGTTTAAAAAAATATATGGTATGTTGTAAAGATTTTTTAAATTTTTTATAATGATAGTTGGTACAGACAGGAGCCTGGCTTCTTTAAGAAATCTTTGATTAAAAAAAAACACAGGTCAGAACACGGCTGCACCAGTAATCCTGGTTAAAATGTTATTTGATGTGATTTGTCTTTATTGTTAAGTATTTATTGTCTCTCTGAAATGAAAGCTTTTCTTCTGAGTATATTTAATTTACGACGTAATTTCTAGAGTATATTATTTTCAGTTATTTAAATATTATTACATTAATTGTGCCATGTGTTGTGTTCGCCCGGGGGGGATGTCTCTTATGAGACAAAAAGAATAGAACCACTGCCCCCTCAGGCATGTCGTACAAGGCAACTAATATGAGGTTGTGTATGTGGCTGGCAACCTCATCTTATAAAAATAATTGCTACAGAATCCATTGCTGCAAGCGCATGTGAATGCATTGTGCAGGCTTCCTGCAAGGCTAACAGCGGGTCCATAGGGAGTGAGAAAGAAAATGACGATGATATTTATTTTGAATAGCCTCCCTTACATTTATACATATTAATTTATTAGGTATTAATAGATGAATAAGAAAGATATCAGACACGTTTTACTGTGTCATGATCTTCGTGCTCACATGGTGGAGAACTGTGGAGGCCGAGATGAAAAACGTGAACCAGAGTTGGGAGGACACCGCACTAAGGATGGCCACTGACTGAGCCGGAGTTGGGACACCACACTAAGGATGGCCACTGACTGAGCTGGAGTTGGGACACCACACTAAGGATGGCCACTGACTGAGCTGGAGTTGGGACACCACACTAAGGATGGCCACTGACTCAGCTGGAGTTGGGACACCACACTAAGGATGGCCACTGACTCAGCTGGAGTTGGGACACCATACTAAGGATGGCCACTGACTCAGCTGGAGTTGGGACACCACACACCAACTGACTGAGCGATGGCCACTGACTGAGCTCAGCTGAGTTGGGACACCACACTTAAGGATGGACTCAGCTGAGTTTCAGGGACTGGAGATACTAACGATGGCCCACTTGAACTCCAGCACACCACACTAAGGATGGCCACTGACTCAGCTGGAGTTGGGACACCATACTAAGGATGGCCACTGACTCAGCTGGAGTTGGGACACCACACTAAGGATGGCCACTGACTCAGCTGGAGTTGGGACACCACACTAAGGATGGCCACTGACTCAGCTGGAGTTGGGACACCACACTAAGGATGGCCACTGACTCAGCTGGAGTTGGGACACCACACTAAGGATTGGGACACACACTAAGGATGCTGATGAGCACGTTGGGACACCACACTAAGGATGGCCACTGACTCAGCTGCAGTTGGGACACCACACTAAGGATGGCCACTGACTCAGCTGGAGTTGGGACACCATACTAAGGATGGCCACTGACTTAGCAAAGGTTTCCTCATCTGGTAACAAAACACTTGTGACATGGAACACTAGATATTCTACACTTTCACATTATGGATCATCACATTAAAATACAGTAAACCTGCAGCTGGAAATATCCACTACTTGACATTAATAAACATGCAAGTATCATTACCTAACATTAATAAACCTGTGGATATCACAACATGGGATTTCACTGACTGGCCAAAAAAAAATTCCATGCATTGCAGGATTAGTAACAACACTTCTGTTGGTCACATATGACACATATCATTGTTCACGTACTGGATTCATTTTACTTTATTTTTCAATGACAGATATTCATATCAGTTTCAGGTCTTATTAACTTTGTATTATTTATGTGTCAATATTATGAATCTCTTCCTTGCATATGAACAATTTATATGAAGAACTTTTGTGTGCAAACCCTATTTATCAACCTTGTTCATAGTCAGTAGTCTTGGTTAATTATATCTACAGGTTTCTTGATCAACTATTGCAGACCAAAAGTTTGGTGAGAACTACAGGGTGTTCCACGAAAAAGCGGCCCCATTCACAAAGTGAAAGTAGCCAGTTTTCCTTTCTTAATAACGTACATTATTGCCATAATCATGACGTAACGGGCCGCTTTTTCGTGGAACACCCTGTAGATTTAGATGTGTTCAGCTAGTGTTGTGGTTCTCATGCGGGGGTAGGCGTACCATAGGGGGTACCTCAGGTGTAGCATAAAAATTGGGGAAATGTCTTGTACTTAGTACTTTGTTGTAAAATATTTATCAGCTAATTGTGATATCATTGAGACTAAATGATATATAGAAATTACAATATTACTATTGTTATGATGAGAGTCTGAATTACACTCTGAAAATGTGGTGTTTCTTACTGATTGTAAAACTGAAACCTGTAGCCTTTATATCCAGTGATTGTAATTAACAAGGGGTTACTTACCTTGCCGATGTATTTAACCAATGGAAAGTACTGAATCTATCCCCCTCAAGGTATAAACAACACTTTTCATGGCTGATGATTAAATGTCTGCATTTAAAAATAACATAATTATTTGGAGAAAGAGAGCTGAAGTAGTACAGTATGAAACACGTCTTGTTGAAGAAAAATATGTCCGCAAACTCAGACTTACAGAAAGCAATAATTTACCAACTCACACAACTGTTGATTTCTTGTACAAAATATTTTCTTTTCAATGCAGACATTGAAATTTCCAGGTGAATAGCTTTTCCTGAAAAGCCAAACACTCCGCTGTACTACCCACACAAAAATGAAGAAAGACCATTGATCTCTTGTGAAACACCACTCCAGGAAAAGTTTTTTTTTAGTGCTCTGGTGTCTGGGCTAGTTTATTAGTCTTTTCACAATATAGCAGACACAGAAGCTCATAAACTGTTACCACATGTGAAAGTGTTTTTATGTGAATGTGGGTTTGCCAAATAATAAAACAAATTACTTAATGCTTCAGCAGACATTTGCTGCCAGTATCAGTTTCAAACAATTCCTGATGAACTAAGCAGCTTTCAAGATTTTACTGAGTAAATAATTCCCGTGATATAATCTGTTAAAAATATTTGCAGGAGACCCTCCAAGGATATCTCGGCCCAAAAAGGTTGAAAACAACTATGCTAGTTGAAGTCAGAACCGATTCTTCTACTTCGAAAGTGTGACACATTGAAGTATATATTTTTTCACTTATTCAAAAGGTGTGCAAAACTAGTAATAATAATTTAAGGTGCAGTCCTTAATAAGATAAATATTTGTTGTAACTGCTGCTTGAATATGGAAGCAAATCATGAAAACCAGTGATGCACAGAACAAGGCTTCCAGACTGGTGACTGGTGACCAGTTTTATTTAATTTTTGTTTAACCCTTTGTGTGCTGACTGCCACAGCTGAAAATGTTGGTACTTGTTCACCTCTAATAATTAATCATTCATGCAGCACTGGGGTTATTTTAAGCCAAAAAAGATATATCAGTACGTCCTTGTAGGATAATGTATTGTACTGAGTAATATAACGGAAACTATTCATCATGTAGTACTGGGTTTATTGTAAGACAGAATAGAGATAGTAAATACTTGTAGGATAATGTATTGTACTGAGTAATATAACGGAAACTATTCATCATGTAGTACTGGGTTTATTGTAAGACAGAATAGAGATAGTAAATACTTGTAGGATAATGTATTGTACTGAGTAATATAACGGAAACTATTCATCATGTAGTACTGGGTTTATTGTAAGACAGAATAGAGATAGTAAATACTTGTAGGATAATGTATTGTACTGAGTAATATAACGGAAACTATTCATCATGTAGTACTGGGTTTATTGTAAGACAGAATAGAGATAGTAAATACTTGTAGGATAATGTATTGTACTGAGTAATAGACCTGAGTAAAATAATAAAAGCATGTAATATAATTCTTTTAGCTTAAGGAAAATCATTTTGTAGTCTGGATATAAATCTTGAGGCATCAAGATGTCATCATCTAGTGAGGAGGAGCCAGGGCAAAACTTGATCCTCTTTGCACATTTATAATCTTGATTTCTTTAAGAAAATCAGAAATGTTAAACATGTAGGTCACAACACAACTGCCAGAGTAACCCTGGTTAAAATGTTAACTCACTTTTTCTTCATTGTTAAGTATTTCTTATCTCTCTGAATTGAAAACTTTTCTTTAAAATAGTATTTTATATAAGGTGTAATTTCCGCAGTATTTTGTATTCATAATGGGGCACATCTCATGGAAAGAGAAGAAAACAATTAAAGAGGTCCTAGAAAAGCTAGGAATGAAAAGAGAATTAATGAAGGAGATCAAAATTAGCTAAATTATTTTGGCCGTATAAAAAGGCATAACACTTTGCTGAAGAGCGTAATGGAAAGAAGAGTTGAAGGCAAACAGAACGAACGAATGAACGAAATCTTTATTTCATCAGGCTAAAGAAATAGGTATTATTGCCATATTACGTTGTGGAAGATAACCCTACAAGTTGGAAGTTAACCTCAAGAAAGAGCTGAGACACAAAGTCATGGCTGTGACATGAACCAGTGTGTGATGTAAAGCTGTAGCTGTGACATAAACCAGTGTGAGACAAAAAGCTAGGATTGTGACATTAACCAGTGTAGAGATATAGAGCTAGGACTGTGACATAAACCAGTGTGAGACATAAAGATATAGTTTGCACATAAACCAATGTGAGACAATAAAGATATAGCTGTGACATTAACCAGTGTGAGACACAAAGAGATACCTCTGACATAAGACCAGTGTGAGACACAAAGATATAGCTGTGACATAAACCAGTGTGAGACTAAAGATATAGCTGTGACACAAAACTAGAGTGAGACGTAAAGATATAGCTGTGATATAAACCACTGTCGAGGCATAAAGATATAGCTGTGACTAAAACTAGTGTGAGACATACAGATGTAGCTGTGACACAAAACTAGAGTGAGGAGTAAAGGTATAGCTGTGACATAAACCAATGTGGAGGCATAAAGATATAGCTGTGACATAAAAGTAGAGTGAGACATAAAGATATAGCTGTGACATAAACCAGTTAGAAAACAAAGATATAGCTGTGACCTAAACCAGTTAGAAAACAAAGATATAGCTGTGACATAAAACTAGAGTGAGACATAAAGATATAGCTGTGACATAAATCTAGAGTGGGACATAAAGATATAGCTGTGACATAAATCTAGAGTGGGACATAAAGATAAAGCTATGACATAAATCTAGAGTGGGACATAAAGATATAGCTGTGACATAAATCTCACGTGGGACATAAAGATGCAGCTGTGACATAAAACTAGAGTGAGACATGAAGATATAGCTGTGACATAAATCTAGAGTGAGACACAAAGATAAAGCTATGACATAAAACTAGAGTGAGACATAAAGATATGACATAAAACTAGAGTGAGACATAACAATAAAGCTATGACATAAAACTAGATTGAGACATAAAGATAAAGCTATGACATAAATCTAGAGTGAGACATAAAGACATAGCTGTGACATAAATCTAGAGTGAGACATAAAGATATAACTGTGATACAAATCTAGAGTGAGACATAAAGATATAGCTATGACAAATCTACAGTGAGACATAAAGATATAGCTGTGACATAAATCTAGAGTGAGACAAAGATAAAGCTATGACATAAAACTAGAGTGAGACAAAGATATAGCTGTGACATAAATCTAGAGTGGGACATAAAGATATAGCTGTGACATAAAACTAGAGTGAGACACAAAGATATAGCTATGACATAAAACTAGAGTGAGACATAAAGATAAAGCTATGACATAAAACTAGAGTGAGACATAACGATAAAGCTATGACATAAAACTAGAGTGAGACATAAAGATAAAGCTGTGACATAAATCTAGTGAGACATAAAGATAAAGCTATGACATAAATCTAGAGTGAGACATAGATAAAGCTATGACATAAAACTAGAGTGAGACAAAAAGATATAGCTGTGACATAAAACTAGAGTGAGACATAAAGATATAGCTGTGACATAAACCAGTGTGGAGACATAAAGATAAAGCTATGACATAAAACTAGAGTGAGACAAAGATAAAGCTGTGACATAAAACTAGAGTGAGACATAAAGATATAGCTGTGACATAAACCAGTGTGGAGACATAAATATATAGCTGTGACATAAACCAGTGTGAGACATAAAGATATAGCTGTGATATAAAAATAAAGTGAGACATAAAGATATAGCTGTGACATAAACCAGTGTGGAGACATAAAGATATAGCTGTGACATAAACCATTGTGGAGTCATAAATATATAGCTGTGACATAAAACTAAAGTGAGACATAAATATGTAGCTGTGACATAAACCAGTGTGGAGACAAAGATATAGCTGTGACATAATCCAATGTGGAGACATAAAGATGTAACTGTGACATAAACCAGTGTGGATATCAACAATCTGATCTGACAAAAGTTTTTATCATGTACTTGGAATATATGTGCCAGATTGGTGACTGGTGAATAAATTAACCAAGTTTTAAACAAATTTGCTGTATAAAACAAGGTTGTGAGAAACTAATGATTTTCTTCATAGAAAAATCCATACAGCAGTCCCTAGCTTTACGCTGTTAATTCGTTCTTGAACAATTGAGAGCTAACCGACAGTGAGTAATATCCCAGAATGTATGACCTGCCAGGAAAATAGTACTGCTTAAGTTCTTCTCACTAGCAGTACATGTATATATGATTTTGTGCATATGTGTTTGCATGACTGCATCTGTGAATGTATTTTTTTTTAAAAGGTCAGAACTAAACTTTCCAAGTGTTACTGCAAATATTTTAGCGCTGCAGAATGGAAAGGGTTTCACTATTGGATGTAATACTGCATATATATTAACTCTGCTGAATGGAAGGGCTTTGCAATGTAATATCAGTTATTAATGGGAGAGATAGTTGTGAATGATGAGCATGTATGAGTTAACATACTTCATTCTATTGCTTTCTTGGTGATCCAGTAGCATGATATATGAGATGGAAAAGGTAGCAAGTCTAAACTGCATTTTTTTTTTTTACTTTGTAATGTCATACGACAAAGAGAGCAGATAATGGACATACATCATGGCATAGAAAGAAGTCAACAGAATTGATAAATAGCACTGGAGACAGGAAGTTGTGGAGAGACATGATCACCTATGCTAGCAGGCATGGTACTTGAAGAAGAAGAACCTCATACGAATATTTCTATTATTTCCTCACTTTCTGTGATTATGTCTTTAGTGGAAATAGAGAAGTGAGATAAGATAAAATCTCAATGATAAAAACCAGCGTCTAATGTCTAATTAAATACAATTGTAAGGAAATCTGCTTTTCTGTTCATTGTGCTGTTTGGTTCTTTGCAACTTTTAAAAAAATGTCTATTGTATATTTAATAATTATGTTAAATGAAACGATGTGTACTAAACCTGGAGTTTGCACTTGCGCCTGGTCAGCAAGTACCCTGTGACCATTTTTTGTGAGTAGGCTTTGAACTTAACAAAGTGTGTGTGGAGACAATTCCCTTCAGTGATTGGGTGTCTCTAGATATTGATTACAATATACGTGCGTGAAAGTGCATATCATTACAACTATATCCACTAAGGAGATGTGTGCATTAAAAAAACAAGCACAATGGATCAGAAATAGATGTAAAGAGAAAATTGGACAGGAGTAGACTAAGTGAAGAATGTAGGAGTTAGCAATAACTAAGGATTAAAAGTTTCAGTGTTTTAAATATAAGGGGGAAAAAGGGTATTTTGGTTTGTTTTTGTTTCTTTTAATGTGAGAAAAATTAACAAAGAGACAAGTCCCACGGGGATAATGTGAGCATTGAAAGTTGTATCTTTACAGCAACGAAAAAATAAAAAGAAGAAAGGTTACAGTAGATATTGATAGAGAAAAATGTGTACATTGTGCCAAGCTAGGGACTGACATTCCTCATACCCACACAAACAGAAGATCAGTAAAATTATCTTTTTATGAATATACTGGATATATTTGTCCAGTTTTAAGATAGTGTAGGAGCCGCGCTGGTGTAATGGTTACAACACTGCGCTGGCGTGATCAAGGTTCGAGCCCTGGCGAGGACATTTGAAAGGGTGTCGTCTACCGGGACTTGGACTGGAATAATTCGAGCCCTGGCGAGTACATTTGAAGAAGTGTCGTGGACTAGGGACTGGAATAACCTGAACGGCTCCTGAGCCTACCCAGCTCTAATGGGTACCTCCGAAATCGGCGAGTATCTGCCTGAATGGCGAGAGGACACTTCTCATTGTACAGGGAAAAAAGGGGATACTCACGTTTTTTTTTGGTTTTTTTTTTTATAAAGTTTTGGCGAGGCGCGTCCCGTTCACCCTAGTCGGTTATATTAGGGCGCATATCCAAATACAAAAGACCATTAGGTCTGAGATTTATTTTTAGTTGGATACTCACGTAAAATCAGTCTCGGGTTAGACATGTTAACCGGAGATGTCGCCTCGAGTAACAGCGGGCGTACGATAAAAACAAATAATAATAAATAAGATAGTGTAAAGCAGCAGTAGGCAGCCTAGGAGATTTGGAGATCTACTTTAGAAACACTGAGCTTTCTATAGATCTACCTATATAAAATCGTGATTGTTTCTAGGGTTCAGTCGAGGAAGTTGAGGGGAACTGCGGTAAGACGTGGAGTACAATGGATGGGTGTGGAAATAAAAATCGAAAAAAGGTGATTCGTCTTACGAGGACAAAAGACAAAGAAAATAGCCAACGTTACGGCCACAAGGCCTTCGTCAGGGAAAGGAAAGAAAGTGAAGGCTAGATAGGACTTTTTCAAACCCATCCATTTTCTAGGGTTTAGAGTATTATGAATTTGGTATAAGTGCAACCTATATGTAACATTTTACCTTCGCTGGACGGTTTGGTTCATGCAGTTCCATGAAAATAATGAGCAGTTCCGTGAAAAATAATGATGAACATTAAAACTAAATGATACTTACAGTTTTACTTCACTTCAAAGAAAAGATGTGCGTTCTTATCTAATCACAGTGAATTTTAGTAAGCAAGCTGATTTTAATAGATACTGGTGAATTTTAGTAGAGCTAGCGGGTGAATTTTTGTAGAACGAGCTGGTTAATTTTAGTAGAGCTAGCTGGTGAATTTTAGTAGAGCTAGCGGGTGAATTTTAGTAGAGCTAGCGGGTGAATTTTAGTAGAGCTAGCTGGTGAATTTTAGTACAGCTAGCTGGTGAATTTTTTAGGAAGCTAGCTGGTGAATTTTGGTAAAGGTAGCTGGTGAATTTTCACTAGCAACACAGGAAAAAAAATTACTTTAATTCTGGATCCTGCTACCACGCTTTTAAAGTCAATGGGAGAGAGCTGATCAGACATTTCTATGGTTTTAAACTTCTTTCTTTGTCTCTATCTGAAAATCGAAATCAATCGTTTGATTGTTGGCCAAGTGGTGTGTGTTATATATATATATATATATATATATATATATATATATATATATATAGAGAGAGAGAGAGAGAGAGAGAGAGAGAGAGAAAGAAAGATAGATAGATAGAGACAGAGAGAAAAGATGTGACAATACATTTCTGTATGCAAGTCGTTTTAAATTTCAATGTTGTATTGGCCCTGTCTGCTTCTAATCCATAATTTCACATTCAGTGTTTATTATGTTGGTGCTTTCATGTTATAAATAAATCCAACACAAATTTATGGAACACTTTGCCAGGTTATTAATTATTTTTTTTCTCCCCTCGTGTTTGTATCTCTGTGTGGTCAGTACCACAGACTTTCGTCAGTGAGTGTTTGTGGGAGAATAGAAGAAATGAAATGGTGTGACAAGGTCACCAATGGTGAAACTGATGTCAAGAATCAGACCTGTGGAATAGAAGATGAGAAGAAGGCGTTGGCGATGGATAGGACGCACACTGAGTAACCTGTTGATAGCCTTACAAAGACATTCCCTTTTCTAGAATCCCCAAAGTAAGAAAGGTTTAAGGAGACCAATAAACACACGGAGATGAGAACTGGAAACAAATCAAATTAATGAGGAAGACATGGAAACACTATAGCTGATGGCATGGACAAGAGGACATGGCATGCGTTTGTTGAAGGCCTATGCTCTGTGGGGAGCTGTGAAGTTATACACGAATGTGGTCAGGATAGAAGGAAAATGAGTGAAAAGCTAAGGGGAGGTTTATCACCCAAAAATGTGTACTAAAAGATAGTTAACAGAATGTAATGTGTGCTGGAATGGCCAAAGCTACATTCAACAACATGAAACATATACTGACATCAAAACAGTTATCTCACAAATTAAAACTCAGAATCATAAAGTGTTATATATATTCTGCATTTCTGTATTGTGCAGAAACATGGACGATGAATAAGCATTTGGAAGAAAGAATTGAGGCTCTTGAAATGTGGATATATAGAAGAATGGGGCGTATCTCATGGACAGAGATGAAAACAAATAAGGAGGTCCTAGAAAATCTAGGTATGAAAAGAGAACTAATGAGGGAGGTCAAAGTTCGGCAGCTAAAATACTTTGGCCACATAAAAAGGCATAACACCTTGCAGAAGACCATAACAGAAGGGAGAGTTGAAGGCAAACGTGCAAGGGGAAGACAGCGCTATAGGTGGGAAGATAACATCAAGAGATGGACAGGAAAGAGTCTATCAGAGTGCACCACCAAGATAAGAGACAGAAGACGTTGGAGATCCATTACAGCCAACCTTCGTTGTGGCGATGGCAGCTGATGATGAATGTGTGCTGAAAATGGGTACAACTCAAGCTTCAGTTCACCAACGATATAAAACACAATTATGTCCCTTAACTTGAGATTATCTCAGATGACATAAGGACGGTTAACATGGTACCACTTCCACTGCATTCCTCATTTTTAAATGTAAAGGTAGTCCCAGAGCCGATACTGACATAGGGGAGTGAAGTGTTAGAGACTTCACTATACTAGGTCCAATAAATAAATATAGGTAATAAACAGGCACAACACCTTCAGTTAAAACTGAACATGGGAATGCCTGATAGGCGCATTCCCATAGTCATTTATGACTGAAGGGTCTATTATTATTATAAACAGGCACTCGTTTGACAGAAAGGAAGACAACGGACAACATAAAATCAATATGTGATACGCTTACTGGAAATCGAACCAAGAACCAACCCTAAGGCGCCGTCGCCTTGCTGTGAAAGTAGATCTTGAAAGGACGCACAGCCAATTTAGCACATTTTAAAAAAGTGCTTCTTTAGCCAAGGTAATTCTCACGACACCCACACAACTACGGTACATAGAATCCGTAAACAATTTAAAGACTCAATCACTAATATAACTTTCCTATCAGCATCATCATCATCAGTTGCCATCTCCACAACGAAGGTTGGCTGTAATGGATCTCCAACGTCTTCTGTCTCTTGTCTTGCTGGTGCACTCTGATAGACTCTTTCCTGTCCATCTCTTGATGTTATCTTCCCACTTATAGCGCTGTCTTCCCCTTGCACGTTTGCCTTCAACTCTCCCTTCTGTTATGGTCTTCTGCAAGGTGTTATGCCTTTTTATGTGGCCAAAGTATTTTAACCAACGGGCTGATCACCCGTTTGCCAGTCACTTCGATTACGGAAACAACAGCAAATGGATTGATTTGCCGTTGCCCTAAAGACGCCAATAGGCGTGATGGGAAACAATGGCAAAGAAAACCTATCTGCTGTTGCCCTAAGACGCCACTAGGCGTAATGGCCACTGACTGCTTTGACGGTCGGTGGCTAAGGACGGAAGAAGAAGAAGAAAGTATTTTAGCTGCCGAACTTTGACCTCCCTCATTAGTTCTCTTTTCATACCTAGATTTTCTAGGACCTCCTTATTTGTTTTCATCTCTTTCCATGAGATACGCCCCATTCTTCTATATATCCACATTTCAAGAGCCTCAATTCTTTCTTCCAAATGCTTATTCATCGTCCATGTTTCTGCACCATACAGAAATGCAGAATATATATAACACTTTATGAGTCCAAATAAAGGCTGAAATACTTGTGTCCAGTAAAGTGTAGTGGAACAACACAGGATTGACTGGTAGGTTGAAGTCACGGATAGGCTAACACTTAAATAAATAATAAAAGATACATGAGTCCTGTGAATGGTAAATAAAAATAAAAAATATGTGTAATTAACAGGCACTGGTTGGACAGAAAGGAAGGCACCAGACAACAGAAATGAAATATAAGTGATAGGCTTACCGGAAATCGAACCAAAGACCAACGTAACGGCGCCATAGCCTTGCTGTGAACGTAAATCGTGAAAGGATGCACAGCCAATTTATTCATTTACTACTTACAAAGCTCAGGTTTCCTTCATAATTTATTTATACTAGGTCTAGTATCGTGAGGTTTTAGCAAACTCATTTAGTAACAGACTCTTAGTACTTATAACTGTGGACTTCTTTAAGTGACATGCCAGCAGGCCAAAGTGAGCACGTCTGTCTATAGCTTCTTGTTCCAAGTCTTGTTTGTCAGTTTTGTTATTCACTTCTTCCTATGTTACGACCTTTTCCTTCTCGGAGGTTCGCGCCTGAGTTCACTTTACTACTTGTAACTTTTGTGGGATTTCAATGCTGTTGTGCGATGTACCTCCAGTATCTCCTTTCTCTGTCGTCATCTGTCTCATCTTCTTTCGGTCTTTCCTGTTGTCACCATATATTCCATGGTTCCTCTTCTCATAGCAGTAGTAACCCCGTTCAGTCATATTACTATGGGAATGCGCCCCTGAGGTGATAGCTCTCATCTACTTTTTTCCCCTGGTGTACCTTTCGGCGGTTTCTTTTCTCTTCCGCTTGCTGTGAGAGCTTCTTTTTGCCCAATCTGAGGTGGCGCCGTAGGGAGCATCGCCACATAGTGCTATCGGCAGCTTCATCCTCCCAGGTTACAGGATTTATGTCCAGTGCCCTCATGTCTCTCTTGCACACATCTTTGAACCTCAGCTGCGGTTCCTCGTCTCATAACGTGAACAAATTAAGTAGATTTCTTCCTTCGATTACTATTAAGAAACTTTCATTGCCCACTGACATCTGTTGAGTCATCCTCAGTACACTTTTTGCCTGTCCGTGATACTCTTAATATTCTTCAGTATAACCACACCTCTGTGGCTTCCAGTGAGTTTCCAGCTTGTTTACTGATTGTCCACGACTTGCTTCCGTATGACAGGATTGGCTGTATATAACACTGAAACTCTTTCTTGCTTCTATTGTGGCGGATGTGTAGTAAATTGAGAGAGGGTTGTATTTTCGTATAGTTCGTTTCACTACCCGACAGTAGGCATCAGATCACGTAGAGTTAATTTTACCAGTTAATGATTCTCCACTGTATTGACGAATACATAGGATGATATTGATGAATTACATTCCGATGTATCGACTTCAAGCTAACATCAGCGGAACCAACACAAGCTTTATTTACGTAAAGAGTCAAATTCAACCCAACACTGGGTAGCCGACCTTCCTTTGGTGGCACCTTTCTACTATAATGACTGCTGTACAAAATGATACTGGCATTTCTCCTTTCTCTAGTTTATATCGCCTATCACTACTTCTTGCTTTACCGCTGTTATGTCAGTGGTTAGGCTCTGTTCGAGTAGCTTGGGGTATCTATATTTAGACTGGTCTAATACCAGGGCTGACAGTTTATACCAAGTCTCTGACTCCTAATAATCTCTACAGTCTCTTATCTTCTGTGCTGTATAAAAGTTCACCTTATTCTACACGATTGTATATTTACTTGCTAGTTTTGACATACCTGTAAATTCTTGCCTTGGGCTGACCATCAAAAATACTTGACAGGCTACATTGCCTTTCTTGCTCCATGAATAACCAAACACCATAGCAGAAACCTGCACCTACATCAATCAAAGTGGCTACATGGAACGGCTTGATGGCTGGACAACATAGTTTTCTGCACAACACAGAAGTCAACCACCTCCAGTGGTCTATTCGCCCTAGTGCACCATCCAAGCTAGCTTTCACCACTACACAAAAGTTTAATACAGCGACAATTTTCCCTGGGCCTATCTTACTTCGCTACTCGCGTTCCAAAGTTAGACTGACTTAATCTTATTCTCGATTTAACATTCCCCAGTTCTCTGCTAATAATGTGTTCACCCTCGCAACACTTTCTCATGCGTGTTAATTTTGATCATTCACCAAAACCTTTCAAGGGACGTAATTTAAAGTCATCTCCCTTTGCTGATTAAGCTCAAAACCCATACAATCTTCTTTAATTTTATTACTAAAACATTACTATGCAAATCAATTGCACCATAATTTGAAAACTTACATGAAATACTAAACCAAAACACCAAGCTACATCTCCCAAAAGGGGATTTACGGAGTTACCTCCCTTCCCTCAAAACTCTTATCTGCTCATTTCACTTCCCCTTAACAAAGACATTTAGTCTATTAACAACTCTATTTAACTTTCTTAAACCATTTTTCTGTACTCTCTTTCATTCTTAAAGTCCCGGTTGTGGGCGGCTCAGATCTAAGCGTTTGTCGGTCTGCATAAAAGCAATCACCTCTGTGGATGGGTAACCGGAGCCTATGAGCGCTGATTAGCTTCTGACCGGGGTTGGTAGGAAAAGTCCACAGACACCCCAGCTTTTACAGTGCCAAAGGGGCTTTGTTCCATGAGCCGCTCGAGTTAAATGTCATAATCATCATCACCAACAAAATACGCTGTCCCGGTCACAGTATTGACAAGAGACCACTGAATCGTTCAACTTCTAGTTCTCAAAAGTGTCTTAGCAAGGGCCCGGCCGGGACATCACACCCAATCTTATACACATAGTTCATTTAACCTCAATAAAGTCAATAGACCTCACTTTGAGCCCCAGAAGGGGTATTTAAAAAAAAAAAAAAATCTTCCATCTGATGGTCTTAACATGCTTAGTTTTTTTAATATATTGACCTGCCACAAAACTATCTCATTTTCTTTAATGTTGAATGTGAAGTCCTTTTTATTGGAGATGATCATAGCTTCAGTCTTTTTGCTTTTTTCGGCTAAAGCCTTTATTTTCCCTTCCTGTCATTATTGCGTGAATAATTTCCTGTAAAGCTTTGCTTTCATAAATGTATCGCTAGATCATGTTGTTTATATTACGTCTATCAACTAATATTTCTGGCATATCCTCTGGGGATCTCTTTAAATGTGGTGTTTCAAAATTATGTATACATAATTGGAATGCATAAACTCACACATAACTTAAAATAAATTTTGCAAGAATAGAGTGGAATAATGCTAGATAAAAGTGAATAATGCCATTAGATTATTACTCGCGAAATTTTTTATTTTTTTAGG